>PVHY01001936.1:0-140745 GCA_004024945.1 Uropsilus gracilis | reverse complement strand
TTTTTTTTTTTTTTTTTTTTTTTTTTTTTTTTTTTTTTTTTTTTTTTTTTTTTTTTTTTTTTTTTTTTTTTTTTTTTTTTTTTTTTTTTTTTTTTTTTGAGACTAGGTCTCGATATTTTTGCCCGTGGAACCACAGGCTCACGTTGCCCAGGGTACCAAGGACTCAAGCAAACCCCAGCCTCAGCTTCCCAGGTAGCTGGGATTACAGGCAGGCACCACCACGCCCAGCTATTTTTTGGGACTAGGGCTTGCTGTGTTGCCCCAGCAGGACTCGAACCACGATCTCTAGCCCCAGCGGCTTCATAGGATGAAGCTTACAGGAACGAGCCACCGGGCCCGGTTCTTATCAAATTGTTAATGGTATTTAATTGGAATTATATTTGGCAGGTAATTTGTCTAATAATGGGCTCTGGTATCTTCTAAAGTGAAATTGTTTTCTTCTCCGTATGAATTCCATTTCTTTAACGCCAGTTTAATCCTGGACACTTTTGCCCTCTTGACCAACTCTTATTAAAATATTTTTCCTCTAGTTGGGCCTGTAGCATTAACCGGAAGTCAAAAACGACAGTCATTTGCAAGATTTCTCTTTCACAGAAGCTAGTCATTTGTTTTACTTATTACTGTTAAATTGTGTAATCTTGAAAGAAAGGCATCTAACAAAAATACTACTTAATTACTTTTAAGGTATTACACAAGATTAATTCAAATAATAGTGGAAAAAAGTTTAATTCCCATTTTGTACTTGGCCGCATAAACAAAAATCTAAAATTTACCCATGCAATATCTCTACGTTAATTTTTAATCAATTCAATTAGTAAATTCTAAACACTTGTATATAGATAACTTTCTTTTATACTACTTTGTGATGTAGGCTAACCAGTTGCCTTGTTAAATAACTATAAGATTGCTTGTCTGAAGCTCAGTAATGGGGAAACCAATAGATCTGCAAGTCTAATAGCATGCGTGACTCTTGTCCAAGACCCTGAAACAAAATTACGTTCAATCTTTGGTTAGAAGAGTCCTGTCAGATCTTTGTGAGATCCCAACCTGACTGAGATTGATGCCTGAATTCTACTCTAACATCTAACTACTGTGCCTGAATAATTTGCTTATCTTTTCCAAATACTACCTCGTCACCAACTCCCCTCACTTGACTACATTTAATTTTTTGTTATGAATATGAGTATTGTCTTAAAGAAATGGAAGAAAAGGTATTCCTTTTCTTGTATTTCCAGGGTCTATATACTATAATTTCATGACTATGAAAATTTAATTCAAAGTTGGATTCAAATTACAGTTCTAATATATTTGATCTGGTAAAACTTGGGTAATTCTTAGCCTTTCTGTTTCCCAGTGTCCTTATCTTTAAAACTGTAGTGAATGGTAGTATCTCTGGAAAATACATCAGAGTTGAGCTTGTGTAGGTAATAATTGTAGCATAGTGACTGGTGCCTAAAAGGGAGCCAAGATGTACACACGAAATTGAGATCCTATTTTAAGAATAAAATTGGGAGTTTAATAATTAAATTGAGTTTAAAAAGTATGACTTTGGGGCTGAGAAATTTGAGAGCTCAAGGACTTGTGCTGCAAGAACAATAAACATGAGCCTGTTTATTTAACAGAACATATCATCGATAAGCATCTGATTTTCTTTCTGTTTGAGGAATGCTTCAGAATTTTAATTATTTGGAGGAGATTCTCAGAGTACTAGGAGTTGCTTTGTGGTTGTTTTTTCTTCCTAAGGGTTAATTGTAACAAAAAATCAACAAACCTAAGGGTTAATTGTAACAAATGAACATTCATATACCAAGATGCAATATAGCAAATAAACTTATGGGATGCCGATGATAATCAGCAGTAGCGGCATGGCTAAGGATTTTGGTTTGATCGGTAGCAACAGTTTGTTTCCTTCAGATATAAAAGTCATTTAAACAAACATGACATCCTTCCTCAAAAGTTTTTCTTGAACAACTCAGGTTATTTTTTCCTCATGTATATTGAAGACTCATTCCCAGGTTTACTTCCTCTCTCTTAAATGCAATTTTGTTCATTCAGACTGACATACTCCAGGAACATTTATTATTCTTCCTTGATGTTCTTATTAACACCTTTTTGTAGCTTATCATACTACTTATTATAATGTACAAAACAATAATAATATAATTAGCTTACAGCCACTTATAATCATAGAGTATGTATTATATGCTGACCATTGTTGCAAAGCTTTTCATCATGTTTTGTCTCTTCAAGAATTCTGTGAGGTATGGACTTTCATTTCCTGTTTTTCCAGGTGAAGAAATGATTGAGTTAGAGAGCTAGGTTAGTAACTTACCTAAAGTCACACCTAGATTAAATGGAGGCCTGACTGTGGAACCTGGGGGCATAGATACAACCTAAATCTGCCTCTCTCTTTTCACAATCCCCTGTTAGTTTCTAATCCTTTCTATATCAGTACATGCCTCTGGCTGTCACATCTGTCTCTCACATCCCATACTGGTACCTAGCTGGTAGGAGGCACTTAAGCTTTGGAAAGAATGGATGAATGTGTTTAGCCCCTCTGCAGAGTGGATGATGAGGAAATGCTATCTAACCTTTAGGAACTTAAAAGTAAAATCAGAGGATTTTAATGGAATAATTTTAAAGTCAGGAGCACTCCTTTATGACCATAGCGAATTCAACATAGTGAAAAAGAATAGCAAAGCCAGTTATAAGCATTCAGGTGTGAAAGTTCTTCAGGGCACTTGATTGAAAAAAAAAAAAAAACAACTGCTTAGGCGTGTATTAATTAAACTGTTCATGACAGCATATAATTGCATCATTTTGTACACAACTTTGTTTCTATAATTTGGATGAGAAGAAAGCAAAGTGTCAAAATCTTTCTAATGGTGTTTAATTTTGTTTGAGCTGTTTTGAAAGGAAGTTTTTAGTTTGTACTTTGAACTTGTAAACTTTTGACATATCTTTATAATTTTTGCTGTTGTGATTTATTCATGAAAACTGTAAAAATGACTCATTACCCTTTTTTCATAATTTAAAGTTATATATTTATATGAAGTTTAGAAATTTCAATATTCAAGGTACTTGTATTTGCATATGTTTGTAGTAGTTTTTTTTTTTTTTTCCAAACCTTCCATCTTTTTTTGGAGTTAATACTATTAGTAGTATAATCTGTAAGAATAATGACTCAATTTATTCAAGACCATTTAATTAAAAATATATGCTATCTCTTCAGGGACCAGGTGGAGATTTACACTTTTGTAAAGACAGGGATTGCTGAGCAAATTAACAATGTAAACAAGATTCTGTAGAGCATATTTAATCAACTCAAAAGAAGAAAGTTTTCAAGCGAGCTCCAGCACTCTAGTACTATCCATTGACTTTCAGAAGATTGATGTGTTAATTACCAGTCATTGTTTTGAATTCATTAAACTCATCTCTTTTTTAAAATATATATTTATTTATTTTTAATATTAAATAATTTATATATATATAAATTTCACATCTTTGTAATTCCTGGAGTTCACCTACCACCTTCCCTCCCTGACCATTCCTACATTCTTCTGTATCCCCCACCCCCACCTCAGTTGAGTCCTTCAATTTGGTTGTTATCTTGTTTGACTTTTCCTCATAGCTTTTTGTTTATTTTTCCCATATCCCATATGGGAAGGTATGGTTTCTTTAAATCCATTATTTTCCTACATTATGTTGGTCTCATACAAATAGAATATAACAATGCCTCATGTTGAATCCTTTCTTAATAACCACTAGTTACCACTTCTTCCCATTACCTTAACCATATTGGATCACAGGGAAACTTCTCCATGTGTCATTTTTTCTTATCAAATATTGCTGCTTCTGCTATGAACTTTTTTTTTTGCTTTAGAACTACAGTGTAAGTTTACTTATGCAGTACCTAAAATGACATGTGATTAGATTCTCTCTCCCTGTTTGGACTTTTATGTGATAAGTCTCATTGATACATAAAAAAAGTATGATGTATTTAATGATTTCTTTTTCAACAAAAGTAAATTTGGAGAGGATCACAAGTTCTGAAACATCACTGGACTTACTCCTACTGCATCAGGCCTGGAATTAGTAATTCATTGAGCTTCTAAACTTCAATATTGGGTTGTCTCTGATTCTCTGAAGTCTATATGTTTAAATCATCCTGATGGTTAGAAACGTATTTGCCAAATCTGTGATTTTCTCTCTTTTCATGTTGTTAGGACTGGCCAACTTCTGGTCCTTGTGAAATGTTCCAGTGTTATATGCTATGTTAAAAAGTTTCCTATTCTTAAGGAGTCAGGCTTCCTTGCTTAATATTATATTATTTTGTATTGAAATACACATTTGACATCCTTCACATCATTCATTTTCAGTAAAAATGAGATTTTTACATAGATGCTCATGGTCTCTCATAGTATCATTAATTGCTACTTAGCATCTTTTATAAAACTTTATCTGATGTTTCACATGCATTGTCTGAAAAAGAACAAGGAAAACATAAATATGAAAGATGATGAATAAGATACTAGAGGGATTTTTGGTTTCATTCTTGAGAAGAACATCTAGCAGTTAATCAAGGGGACATTACACGGAAAATGTCCCATGTCTTGAGTTGAAAGTAAAGTTCTCCATCAACATTGAAGATCAACACAGACTTCATGTAGGATACACAGAGGAGCTTGCCTCTGTGTACAGAAGTCAGGTAGAAGGAGTTGTCTGGAGTCTATCATTTGGTGTGGTTGGTTCAGCCAGATGTCTTGGGGGATAGAAGAGCAGAAACAGTGTGGAACCACATAATTTTGAAAGAGGGAAACCCACACAGAGGAGCTAGGTTGTCCACATTATTCAGATCCTTCCTTAATAAGGAAAAGAACAGAACTTATTCTAGAAAGTATCCCTCCCTCTACTTCATCTCTCAGGGGTAGTGCTGACTTCATGAGTCCTCATGAATCTATACCTGGTCCCTTAGGATCAGTCTTCACACAGATTTCTCACTCTCAGTCTCAGATATGGAAACCCAGAAAGGAGAGATATCAGTATCAAATACAAGCAAATAGCTCTCAGAACATTTGTTCCAGTGTCTGGATACCTCCAGGATGCTAACAACTGCATCCTGGTCTCAGCACTTATGGAAAGCTACAAAGTCCACAATACTGAATCAAATCAAACCACAGTACCAACTATGGGAAAACTGAAAGTAGTTCAAGTTACTAAGTTACTGCTACAGATTTTTCTTAAAGAAAGGAAATTTAAAGTCTGGAAGTGGATAGACAGAAAAACACAATACATGGCAACTTCAAAGCTCAAGGAACTATAATATCATCTGGAGAAAACAACTATTCAGAATCTAATAGCAACGACATGGAAGATTTTTATCTACTTATCAAAGAGAGGTCAAAATTGCTATAATAAAGCAGCTCAGAGAGAGAAGAAAACTTAAAAATTCACAATGATACCAAAATTCAGAAAATTTAATCAAATAGATATAAAGAAATTCAGAAAAAAATTGAGTGAACTTAAAAATATATGAATATAGAAATTAACATTGAATGGTGTTTACTCATGGGTGTTTCAATGGTAGATATAATGTGGTAACAGCTCTTGAGAGGGGAGATCATAGATTTATAAAATCAAAATTAATTAATTTTGTATAATATAATTTCATGAAATGTCTAAGTACATAATTTTCATGCTGCAGTACACACCATATAATCTATAAACACTTCTGGAAGGTATGTATGAGTATAGTAAAATATCACATTCCCGTGGGGGGAAATAAAATTGGAGAATTCAGTGTGAAAATAACAGAGATTCAGGTTATAAATCAAACATTACTGATATTTATATGATACCAAAAAAGCTAAAGCAATACAGTTCTGACAAAAAAGAACAGAGGTCTCACATCCCAGACTCTACTTCAAAATTATAAGAATCAAAACAAGTTGGTGTTGGAAGGAAAAATGTAATAGAACTGACAGTCCAAAATAAGACCATAGTTATATGGACCATTAATTAATAAGAAAGGAGACAGAGTATGCAATGAAGGAAACTCTTTACAACAAATGGTCTTGGGAAAATTGGAAAAGTGAATGCAACAGCTCACTGCCTCACATCATGAAAAATCAAGTCAAAATACATGTAAGATATAAAATAATAAAATAAATAGAAGGAAGTATAGGCAAACCACTCCATAGTATTGACTTCAGAGTAGTTTTGAAAGCTCAGTGACAATGGCAAAGGAAACAAAAGCCAAAATGAACAAATGGGCTACATAGAATTCAAAAGCTTCTGCACAGTGAAAGAAAAAACTGTTGTTTAAAAAAATGATGCCCTACTGAGTGGGAGAAAATATTCACACATCAAGGGGCAAATACCCAAGATCTGCAAGGAATTCACACTACTCAGTCCCTATGGAAAAGAGTATGCAAGTTTCCTAAAATATTAGAAATAAGTTTACAATTTGTTTCACCATGTATACTCCTAGGAATATAACTAAAGAATATGAAAACATGCATTTGAAGAGACATATGCACTCCTATGTTTATTGCAGTGCTGATTACTATTCATGCTATAATCATAATATGGAAACAACCTAAGTTCCCCAAAACTGGTAAGTTGATTTGGAAGATGTGAGTATTACTATAGTCAAATGCTATTCAAGTATTAAAAATAAAAAAGAAAGTAATTTTGACATTTGTGATAACATGGATGGACCTTGAGGGAATTATGCTAAATAGAGTAAGTCAGAAGGAAAATCATTTTACTCATGTGGAATATAAAGAAAAAGAAGCAGAGAAAAGTAAAACAGTAAAAAACTCAGAAATCTGGCTGTAAAATTGGGTCTACTCTAAAGGAGCAAGGAGAATTTGGTTGATGATGATGGGTGCTTGGAAGTATGAAATCTGGTAAGGTACATCTGAACCTGTACCCCTAGTCATATACATTATTGTAAACAAATTAACCTCATTTTCAAAAAGTGAATCAATTAAAAGAAGCAGTATGTGTGTTACAGTATGTTTTATTCCTGACTACATTTTCTGGGAACCTTAGGACTGCTGAATAAGTCAAAAACATTATATACTAGGCTACTAAGGTAATGATTTTTAATAATCTTGCAGTGGTATGGGGTGATTTTTATTAAAGAGGAATAACAAAAAATATGGAGAGTCATGTTTTTATGAGACATGGGAGACACAGAGAAGGGGTAGCAGTGTATCTTATCTAAGATTATCCAATGACAGGTTAGTCTTTGTGTATTGAATTTTTTCTCAAATATTCAGGATGAGAATTTCTTGACCTGTTTATTTCTTAGGGGAAGAGTGCCCAGTTAAAATCAGTATTGGCAGGTAGATTTTTTTTTTAAATAGTAAAGCATGCTGAACTTTTAATTAATTACTATTTTACCCATGTTTAATTCAAAATATCTCAACATTTGATGACCTTATTAGTTGGCTTAAAAACTTCTAGAAAAAAGACTTTTTCACTGTGCAAATTATAAGCATTTTGACTCTAAACTATTGGAAATGGCTAATTTGAAATTTCATTCACATATGTTATTTAAATAGTTTATTGCTTTCTCCTAATATAAAATATTAAGATCTTGATATTACTAAATGGAAGCTGGCTTCTTCATTTTATTAATGAAGGTATATATTTACATTTTTTTGAGACTAGTGGTAAAGTGTTTTACACTTTAAAACCTTCATTATAAGAAATAAGTATCAGTATTCTTATTAATGCTATTCCCCTCCCCCTCCACCCCAGGCTTTTCTGCTTACTCTCCTGATCTGAAATTCCCTTTATATTCTACCTAGTCTTCAAATATGTAGTTCCCTTATACATATCAGGAATTTTCTGCTTTTCCTTTATAGGCTCATTATATTGTCTTAACTCCATAACTTTCAACTGATTATCTTTTTATGTATCAGCAACTCTTCACTTCAACATATATGAGGTGTAAGTACATATTCCCCCCAACTCAGTAGTCCTCTACTGGTGATTCTCACTAGAACTACCTGTAAAAGTCTTGGGTGGAGATTACTCAGGTTGTTAAAAACTCTGATGATTCCCTGCCCTAGGCCCCTGAAGGGGCTCTCCTGCCATCATGAAATTAAATTCAATGAATCATTAGAATAGGTTCACTCAAATGTTTTCAGCTGCTCTCTGTAATCCCTTAGAAACTTAAAATATTAAAAACCAAATTTACATTTAACACTTAATCAATTCTCCCTATTGATTTCTTCACTCTTTTTTTTCCCCCATAGCTGTTCAGAGTCACTTTTAGATAACAGAATTGCCTTAGGAAGGAAACATGTGGATCCATTTTAAGTTTTAATGTTTTATCTCATTCAGAAGTCAGATAAAATTTAAGAGTATTCAAATGATCATTGGTGATCTCACTGCACAGAAAAAGTACTACAAACGTTTGAGTATATATCTTTTTTTCTTCCCCATGTATTTAAACACAACACTGTTCTCTTCTTACAGAAACATAGCCTAACAGATGTACTGGTTGTATCCTGACATAGTATGAAAAGAGACAGATTAGCCAAGGGGTCAAGTCTTACAGCTGTTAGAGTCAAGCAGACCCCTACTTGGAAACTGGCCTCTACCACTTATTCTGTGTCTGAACTCGTAAGCTGGGAATATATCTTCACTAACTTCTTATGAGAATTGCGCAGAATCTTACATGTTGGTTTGATAGGTTTGTGGTGCCTGGTATACAGCTTTTGTGCAACACATGATTTTCTGTCAAGTTCTAAGTCCTAGTCTACTGATATAATTTTTATTCAGAATTTCACACTACCACCCATTAGCACAGACTCACTGCCTCTGTGGTGGCTGTTCCTGTTTGCTTTCTTCTGCCTTGTGGTTTGTATAGTCCTAGGCATCTGGATACTAAGAACATTTAGCTCTCAGAGTAGTGTGTGTGTATCGTATCATATATATTATATATAATGTTTGAATAATTTTTGCAGTACTTTCACAAGTGCCTCTTGTAAAGAACATCATGGTACAGATTGGCACCTTCATTTTCTTGAGGAAGAAACGCAAGTCACTATGTGACTTGCTCATGATTGCAAAGCTGTTAAACAAAAGAAACAAGAACATGTTTCTCTATGGAGTGCCGATTCTCTTTCTTCTAGTGCTTAGTAGATGCTCATTGGAATTCAGATTTGTAGTGTGGAATTTCTAGGCAACCAAAGCAGATTTGTATTTACTCAAAAGTACTTGATCTAAATACTAGTGTGTAGTTTGCAGTGACATTGAGATATGCAAATTCCATGACCCAGTTACAGAATTTTCCTACTACCTTT
Source organism: Uropsilus gracilis (assembly GCA_004024945.1). NCBI lineage: Eukaryota > Metazoa > Chordata > Mammalia > Eulipotyphla > Talpidae > Uropsilus > Uropsilus gracilis. The sequence continues at coordinate 131,422 of PVHY01001936.1, read as the reverse complement.
GTTTTAAGTGACTGATCTTTATGTCAGTCTAGATACTTGTGAAAGGGAACAGACCAGGAGCTTCATTTTTCAAATCTTCTAAATTACTTATTACTTGAAAGAAATGGACTAGGTTGAAACAGCCTTCTTAGCCCTATAGCAATTTGCATTGCTTATTTGTAATATATCCCCACAGAGTGAACTTCCTGGAAAGAGTTAGTAAACACATTTCAACTGGATATAAAGATTTCATTAACTGTGTTCTAAGCAAAATATGCTAGGGAAGAATAAGAGTTCCCAAGATGTCATTAATTTTATATTTAGTTCAAAATTTAAGGACAGTTAAGAAAAGCACATGTCCATAATCCATAATCACATTATTAAAGTACAGGGAATATGCAACTAGACATTAAAATGATCAATGAAGTCCAAGGGGCCAATAAAGTGATGTGGTTAAGGGTTTGTGATATGGTATCGGGAGACCTAATTTCAGTTGGCTCACTACCACTTACATACTACCATGAGTAAATTATTAAACTGCTCTGTGCTTGATTCTGCTCATCTATAAAAATGAGGAGTATGACAGTGTTAATCTCAAAGAGTTGTGAAGAACAGATATTATAAATATCTTTAGCACAATACCTGCCATGTGTAGATAATGTACCTTTATTTTTTTCTCTTACCATTTGTTGCTTTTGTTTGACTTTGTACACTAGAATCATTTTTATTTTTCATTGTTTTTAAACCTAAGTTTTCTCTTGTTTTTGTTGAGAGAGTGAGAGACTCACTTAATACTAGTTCACAGTGAAAATCAAGCAGTTACTTTAGAATATCATGTTCTGCTGACTTTCTACATATCTGTCATTTGGATGCCTAAACATTTGCTCTTAATGATCATGGTCATGGAATATAGGATTGCTACAAGAGAGATCTGAGTCCTCTCAGCAGTGACACTTTATGTTGTCACTTATTTTTAGAAGAATGTAAGTCACAATTCATTATGGACAAATTCAGATGAAAGTCACTGCCACATTCTGAACCAACCTATATAATAGAAAACCCCATATTCTTTAAGGTAGAAGCTCTAAATAGGACAATAGTCTCAAGGAGTCTTCAATATTTTCAGTGCGAAGAAGTTATTGTTGCTATTCTAATTTCTTTTGCAGATGAATTCTCAAATGTATTAGAAGTCACAGTTGGAGATAACACATAGTATAAGGAATAATTTGGTTATCTTAACATAACTCCTGTGGACATCATCATGCAGGGTATAACAAAATGCAGAAGGGCTTGGGTCAGATGGTGTGTCCATTTAAATTGTTGTCTCTTTGCTTCACATGGGGCAAGTTACTGGCAACCACTAATATGATATTCTATGAGTAGTATTCTCAACTTGTTCTCTAATAAGCATAAGCTTGAATATCTTGTCACATTTTTTTAGTACTGTATTGAAGGAAATAATTTCTCCCTTCTGTCCATCTATCATCAAATATTTATCTAGAATGTCTCAAGTATTCCCAATTGGTATGTTGATTTGTGGTTATTTGAAATTTCTTTTAAGATTGATAACAAGTTGTAAAAATTGCTTTGACATTATCTGTCTTAAGGTAGATCCTTGAACCTAAAGAATTAGTCCACGTCTTGTGTAAAATGGAATGTGTGTGTACATACATACATACGTACAATCATACAGTTGTAGCCAGTTCTTGTAAAACTAAATCCTATATAGTTTATGTGGATTAAGCATCTAAAATTTGAATTTCAACCTCAAATTTCAGAATTAAGGTATTATTTTCTAGAGTAGTTATACTACTGTATTAAGTTAACCTGAGAACTTGTTGCTTTTGGTTGTTAGAGTAGCTTGTACTTCTTGAAAAAACCGTACTTCTTGAAAAAAAATACAAAAGTCAGTGTAAATAATATATGAAACATACCCTAACTTGAAGATAGCTAATAGTTATCAAGAAAATCAAGACTTTTAGGATGCAGTGAATGATAGAACAGTGAGCCAGCATTCTACAAGCTGATTTTCTCTTTAGGAAACTTCTTGCCAGTTCTTGAGCTAGTATGAAAAGCTGAGAAGCCAGGAAAAAGATTGTGCCTAGGAGACAGAGAAGGCTGAAATATCTGCCTATGTATCTATGTATGTATCTATCTATCTATCTATCTATCTATCTATCTATCTATCTATCTATCTATCATCTATCTACCTATCTAAATATATGTAGGTGTGTGTGTGTGTGTGTGTGTGTGAATCTCACAAGGTTAAGATACACACACTATTGTTTGGGACTGCTGAAGCAGTTAGGACTTGAGTGGCTAAGATCACAGAGAGAAGACAGACACTGAGATGCTAGTTTGATCCTGGGAAGCTTTTGTCTCTGGTAGCACTGGCCAAATTTTTAGGACTTGTAGAGTCTGAACGTAGGAAGCTGAAAAGAAAAGTCATTTAAAAAGCAAAGCAGAGTTTTGAGAGTTTTACTATCTGAGGGTAAAATAATTGGAGTTCAGAACCCACTGTGGAAGTCATGGTATTACTGGTAAACATTATAGGCTTTCAAATTATATCCATGGAGGTGAACAGAAGGGACAGACTGAATTTTTTCAAAACAACTATTATATTTGAGTCAACTCAATCCTGAGTTAGATAGAAGTGACTTGTCCCATCTCAGACTGCCTACCAGAGACTAGGATGCGCCTTCTTTGGAGGGAGTTACCATCATCCAGTTTTTCTGTTATTTTTCAAATATAACATCTGTAAGTAGGCCAAAAATCACTGGGCATATCAATAGATAGATAGGACTAGAAGAAAATCATAAAATAGAAACATTCCAAGAATGATCCAGTTATTTATGTTAAAGATTTGGACTTCGGTCTGGATCTGATAACTGTCTTTAGGATACTCAAAATCCCCATTGTTTCTACTATTCTCTCTTGTATTAAATTACTTAATGCTGCAATCACCTGAATTTACAAATGCTCCTTTATAATTGGAATTTGTCTGGTTTTTAAATTTAATTTCAATCCCTATCACATGGCTTTCCACACAAAGGCATGAAAATATTAATAACAAGCTGTCTTTTAGATGATTTTTATTTGGTCATTTTTTGGAAAGTAATTAATATGGCCTATGTTTTCTCTTTGTATAGGAGTATACACAGAGGGCTTACAGGGTAAAGCTTGATGGAAACAGAAGTGCTAGTTTTTTTCCTTTCTCCTTTTTTATTGTTTTAACATTTGCTAGTTTGTTTAAGTCACATTTCTGCCTTTGTCTTTGAGTTCTTGCTTTCAAAGAAGTGAAATCATGAGTGCCTATGGGGTGGGGGTGGGGGACTGGAATAAGAGCAAGTTCAGACAGACTTAAATAAAATTATTTGGCTCTGTGAGTGACTTCCTGGGAATGTGCAATGTGCATTTTAGACATGTATTACTCACATATCTCTCTAATGATAAAGGATTAGTAATGAGGCAGACTTTGTAAGCCAGAATCAGCTTGTTCTGTTCCAAGTAAAGAACTATCACTTTAAATTTCACTTTTAATTTTTTGTGAGTGTTTTTTCCATAAAATATAGCAAATGTCTTTACAGTAGGGCAGCTTCTTAGAAGACCAAATGTTTCATAAAACTGTAATCCTGATAATTCAGAAAACATACATTTAGATCCAAGTAAGTAATACAGCTTTGGAATCACAATATTCTAGAGTGATTTTGAAAGTGTGGTCATTAGGCTAGCATTTGGCATTACTTACAAGCTTGTTAGAAATGCAAAATAATGAATGCTACCCAGGCCTAGTGAAATAGAATCTCTGGAGATGAAATCCAGAAACTATGTTTTAGTAAGTTAAGTGACACATTAGAATTTGAGCATCTACTGCTTTATTGTACTGATGGTAATTCATATGGTACCAAGATACCTAAGGCATATTGTGGTGGGGTCATTGGGATTATATCAAGAAAGTATACTTTTATTTGCCTGCTGTGTATATAATAGCTTTAATTTTTTGGGTAGTCTCTCCTTGGCCAGAGTGATTTCATATATTAAAGAATGTTTAAAAATTCTACTTAGATCTCATCCTTTCTATAGACCATTACTCTAACACACCAAGAAATTTCTTTTTGGTTCTATGTAAGAATGTGTTAGTTAGGAAATTGAATGAAGTGTTTGATCTACAAGATAAAATAACCAGGTATGATGGAAAAACCATATATTTTTTTGAAAAAAGTAATATCCTTTTAAAAGTGACAGGGAGCAAAAATAGCCTAAAATGACAGATAAGAAGAAGAAGTTGTAGCATACACATGCAATAGAATATTGTAAATTATAAGATGGAATTTTGCCATTTGTAACAAAGTGGATGGAATTGGAGGGAGTTCTGAAAAGTCAGATGTAAGTCAGAAAGAAAAAGAAAAAAATACATTATTGGATTATAGGGAATCTAAGAAAAGGAATAGAAAATCAAAACCAACAAACCCTAGAAATTTGATTATAGAATTGAAGCTAGTAGAGTTAGAAGAGAGTGAAAACTCAGCAAGCAGGAGGTAACTTAAGCGTCGGATTAGCATGTTTTGGTCATGGATGTGGTGGTGGGATGTAATCAGGAAAAATATGAATTGCAGTTCATAAACAGTGTTGTAAATCATTGTTACCTCAATACAAATAATACATTTAAAAATAAGATCTCCAACAATGACTTGGTATATTAGTCAGTTTGTATGTGGTTATTTAAAAAGAGTGAGTGCTTGGTGTTCTCCAAGACTTGAATCACTTTATTTTCCTGTGCCTGTTTTCTAAAGTCAACACAAACATGGAAATAGTTGTTAAAGAAAACTGAAGTGACAAATGGTTTTAAAGATTTTATTATTTTCTCCATGTCACTGTTTTTTCAAACGATTCAGTGAGTTACTTTGTTAAGTAAATGGATACTTCTTTTGATCCCAAGGAAATACTTTCAAGAAGAGTAACTGTATTTATTGTATAATAGTTTCTAATCACTTTTAGTAACTTTTACTATTATTTCATAAAAACTCTCTTTCAGATTATAGTAGTAAGCAAGTGACTTGGTCAGATCCCTTGGTTGCACAGTCAAGATACACTCTGAAGAAGATAAGGCTAGAGCTCATTGCTAATCTATCAAATATTAGTGAAATACCTGAAGTATTTTGCATTGAAAGCACTTTAAAAAATTTTGTTTTGCTCTTCAACCCGCTCCATCAGGTAAAGACAGTTGATCATTAGTTCTGTCTTAATGGACTTTAAAGAGTTTGGAAGTGAGTTCTAAGAGCAAACATTTTGTTCTTTACGCATTTCCAACAAAGATGCTTCTTCTAGCTGGTTATTGAATTTAAGTTCACAACACCTTGCTCTTTTTGGGTTGTACTTTACTTGACCGTCAGAACTATATTTCATTGCAAACACAAAAGTGCTTTGAATGCTAAATATAGTGTATTGTCCTGTGTTGTTTGTACTTAGGTTCAGTTACACCATGTTGAGGAAATGTACAGAGATGTCAGATAGCACTTGTGTGAGAGCCTGCTTTAGTAAAAATATCCAGAAATGGGAAATTCTAGAGATTTGTTGCTCTATTTAATGTCATAAAAATAATAGGAAAGTCAGGGGAAACTACTATATCATTCTGTATGCATTTTTGTTTATTCAGTTAGGTTTAGAGATTTTTTTTTAATTCTATAGCTTGAATTGGGAATTTGACACAAATGAATTTATATTCCTCATGACTATGGACAGATTTCTTATGCTTAGTTTTCTTATTATAGGATAGCAATAGCACTTCCTCATAGACTAGGGAAGAGGATTAAATGATAATGCAGATAAAGTTCTAGACAGTTCTTTGTGTACAATAAACAAAATATACAATATTTATTATTTGTCATATTGCTTAGTTTAACATTCTTAAAAAAATTAGAATGGCAATTGTGTAAATAACTCCATTTACACACCATCTTTCATGGAAAGGCATGCAGTAGGGCATTCAGTAACAAATGACTTAGAAATGCAGTAAGCTCAATTTCCTTCTGATTGGAAGAAGAAAATTTGTCTTGAGTACTGATGATTGAGTAGATATCATTTGCTAGGCTGATACCTAAATGGGGTGGTAAAACTGACCCCGGGCATTGAATTTTTCTGGCATAACTCAGAAAACCATTTGGCCATTTAAGAAATTTTAGACTTCTTAATGAATGCTCCTCTTAATTCAGTTGCCTCATGTTCAATGAGAGTTGAGAGAGTAGATCAAGTTGAACTTGCATTATTGTGCATGAACAGTTGTAGCTTCGCAAAGGTAAAGCAGTTGAGCTTTAAATTCTGAAGTACTTTAGGAGCTAAAGCACTACATACCTTAATGATGGGAAAGAATAAAGGATTTAGTGACATAATGCAAGTGTGTGTATGAGCAGGCATTAAGACCAGTGTATATGTCTCTTGACCATAGAACTTTGGGAAATGGGGTGCTTTTGAGCAAGTCCAAAGAGAAATGTATCTTCTTTGTTGAGAACAGCTAGCATTTTCAGAGACAACCTTTCAGAACACTGCTTTCATTACAGAAGACAATATATGAACTTCTCAGCCTTTAGCAGGCTGAGAATTTAGAAAAGGGGGATTCTTCACATGACAGGAGATGGATAGAACTTTGTTTGTTGTCTAATTAGTTTGGTTTATGAACCCAAGCAGCCAACGAAACCTCTCTGAGTATCACTTCTTTTGTAGGCTGAGAGTACAAGTAATACCCAACTTACAGATTTACCTATGAGATGGTGAAACACAGTGTCTGGTACCCAGTAATCTTAGCACATGATACTTGTGATAATCACTCTTGTGCTGAATGTAAAGCAGTGAGTTTTTGTAATCATTAGACAGAATGAATAATTAATATACCCTTTTCTTCTAAGTTTAAGTGACTGACAAGAGACCTCCTGGAAACATAGAGAATTTCATAGTTTAATGGAGTGTTTGTATATAGTTTGGATATATTATATAAACACATCTCTTTTATTGCAATATGCTCCTCTTCTTTTGGTCTAAATGACATCAGTATCCATATTAAGAAAAATCCCTGACTGGCTCCAACAGTCTTTCCCAGACTGTCCAAGATTTATTGATGTCAGTTATTGATCAAGAGCATCACTGGTGAATTTTTAAGGTAGATGATTTTCTCACTTTGTGTTATACTTTACAAAATTTTAAGAAAGCTGTTCTGAACTTGAGGTTTAAATGGACTTTCTCTATTAGGGAAGAGATAGATACCATAAAGGATAAAACTGAATAGAAAAGTCCTGTGTATTGGACATTCTATTGTACTTCTTCTAGGTGAAAAAATTACTTTTCGTATAGTTTGTGCAGTTTTATTCACAGCATTTAGTGAAGTAAATGAATAATTAAAAAAAATCTCAGGCTGAAAGTGTTTTCCCTAGATATAAGACAAATATTTTCTGAAGGTGACTGGCATTTAAACTTCTCTATTCCTAAGAAAATTAATTCTATTGGAAATAAGTTAATTTTAATATGAAGTAGTTTAGAAATGAAAGTATGTCTTTTGTTCATTTATATAAGACAAATAAATATATTTTAAAAAATGTATTCCATGAGGGCAGAAGATTTTTTTGCTCTGCTTTATTTGCTTCTGTTCCCAATACCCAGAATATTTCATGACATATGGTAGATACACTACATATATTTGTTGATTACATCGTTGAATGAAAGTAATTCAGTCTGGCATTTGTCTCCACTCTGAAAATGAACAAAAGATGATTTAGACTTTAGCCTTTTTGCTCCTTCACCTGTGTAAATAAAATGTTTGCTTTGATATTTCAGCAGTCAGGTAAATAATTCTTTATAAACCAAGTTGATGGTGAAAAATTCATGTTTTTTTAATACATCATGAAATATGTAATTCCCCAATACTGTATCAACTCCTTGATCACATTGGAGGGCTGTGAAAAACTGCCTTGCCATCATGTCTGAATTTTTCATTTAAAAATCAACTCTAATAACTTTCAGTCATTTACAAGTTAGACTCCCTGGAAATGTTGGTGGCTGTATTCGCATACTTCATCCATTAAGAATGTTTTTAAAGGGCTGAATGTTTATGGTCTGTAGTTACACCCCAGAGAACGTTGGCCAAAGTCTGGTATGAACTGGATAACCTACCTTGCAGCACAAATCACAAAGAAATACATGTACATGCTGATGTTGCTGCTGGCACACATCATTTTTGCTACAACTGATGGATAAAGGGTGTGCCTGTGATACATTACTGCTTTCCTTCTGTGGCATTGATTCTGTGCAGTCAGTACAGTTTATTCATGTACTGTGCAAATGATCTCTCTCATTGCATAGCCTAGAAAACAAAGATTGCTTTGCATTTTAACCCCAGATGTATTTGTTTGGAACCAATGTAAAATAAACTGAAAAAGAAAACCTATGCGTTACAGATGAGAAAAAGAAAAACAACAACATATTGTTACAAATGATACCCCTTTCTTTTGTTTTAACTATGAATGTTTTAGTTAGTGAAATGTTATTTCAAAAATGATGCCACAAATTATAAAACTGTGATTGAGCATAGGTGGCAGTGGGTACAACATTTATGTGAGTATTTTATTAAATGGGACTGAGACTGAGCAGTCTACTGCAAGATATTCTAAATAATTAACAGAATGCAGGATTAAATTGAAGGGAAATTCATTCTGATATTGCTTTGGGATGAAGCAGACATTTGTCTAAAATAATGCTGTATGAGGCTGTCAAGGCACTAAAGGAAGTGATTTGAATTTATTATTAAAACCTGAAAAGAAGACAAGGTAATGCACATCAGGCAGTACTTTCAGTGGCAGAGAAACACAGTAACATTACATTAGATCCTTGTGGAGAACTAGGATGGCATGATTATTCTCACCTTGCTAGATCAGAGTGATGTACCTTGCAGTTATTTTATATGCAACCTATGAACTTTCACCTCACAGAAGCATGGGTAAATAAGGAACAAAAATATGTTTCAAAGAGAAAGACATAGTCATCAGAGTCTTTGATTCCTGCTGAGCATTTAATCTGCTCATTCTTTCACAAATAACCATACACACAGAGATTGTCTTTGAGATTTTGCTGTGTTAGGAATTCGGAAGAGAAAATAGTCTCCAAATGCTGAGGGTAGACCTTGGGACACAGCTTTTTAAGGTTCCCCAGGACAAATCCAAGTTTTAAAATAAATGAGGGTATGGATAGAATGCACAGAAACCATCAGCTGTCATCATTGAGAAATGGGTGGGCAGTTTTTTAACAGTTATTTTGATTTATTTTGACTTATTAAGTAAAAAACAAACATGAAACATTTTAAATTATCAAATATAAGTGAGTATAGGTAACTTCATGTCAGAAGGTTAAAAAAAAGTCCCAGCATGTACATCACTCAGTTTGTGACCTGATAAGTTCGAGTAAACCCTCAGTGGATCTTAATTTGAGAGAACTTCTGCCCTCATCTAATGGGTTAATTGTTAATCTGTCAAAAAAATAAAAAAACTTAGATGCTAAATCATTAGCCTGACATAATAAAAAGAAGTTTTGAAATACGGATGTTGGATGTAGGGATAAAATGAACTTAATGCTATTAAATTTTTAGTAATGAGATTACCTTATTTTTTAAAAAAAGAAAAGAAAACCCTCAGGAAAACCAAGACTGAGGAAAAAAGAACACTCTTATTTTAGAGTAACTAGGGATTAGTGCTGCCTGAAATTCACAGCCATTGGAACTCTTGACTTGCTTTCAAATGATGAAAACTCCTGGTAGTAATAGAAGATCTTTGATTAGTAGAATATATCTAAGCCTTTTATGGATGTAATTCTACAATGTTCAGTAAAAGTTTGAGTCATCCAAAAGTCAGTGATTATTATCTAAACTTGATGGAGATAAGTGCAGGAAGCAGAAACATAAAAAACAAACAAAAAACAAACAAACAAAAAAAACACCAGATGAGATTTATAAAAATATGATGGAGTAAAATACTTTGAGGAGATAATGATGTAACTGAATAAAATACAGTATTTTTAGTTAACATGATTTGAAAAAGTGACAGTGCTAGAAGGCAACTTAAGTGAGGGACGAAAGTCAGTATGTCAGAAGAAATTTGAGTAAAATGAGATAGACTGTAAATATCAAGTTTCCTGAGAAGACATACCAAATACGGAGTGTACTGTATTTACAATTTGTGAGGTAGAAATAAAAAAATAGGTTTCTATATTAAACTTTCATTTTTCTGGGGAAAAAGAAAACTAAAATTTGTTTAAAACGTAGCTCTGAGTTTCAACCATGGTGCCAAGTATTCATAAGTAGCAAATTAATGAAAAAAATCCCTTTAGACACTTCAGCAATCTGGTTACTCTCTGTATTAGTCAGTGGGATGTAGAGACAGCATTGCATCCTCACAGCTCTGTGGAGCAGCTGGGTGTATCTTTTTTATACTGCAAGCCTAAAGGTGGGGGGCAAGTGGCTCCTATTCGCATGTGTCTTGTTGGTGCCCAGTGTGGAAGTTTCATGGTCACCTGGAATATGTTCTTTTTTATGGTAGCCAGAAGTTCTCTCAGGGACAAAGCAGAAGCTTCTTAAGACATAGGTTGAGAACTATTTTCCACTTACATTGCATGCAAGTGACATGACTGAGAGAAAGTTCAAAGACATTGAGAGGTGTGTTCCTCCCCTCTATAGTCAGAGAAGGAAGGGGAATGCTTGCCTAGCAGAAACCTAATTCGCTTTTTCACTTACCCTCTCCATCTTTATATATTTCCTGCACCGTGGGCTTGTTAATACCTTTGAGCTGTTGTGGCAAGAATGTGTATAAAATTATTTACAAATGTTCAGCAAATAGTAACATTTTCATTCTCTCCAGTTTACCTTCTCACACCTTTCCCACAACCTATCTGGTTAGTTGATTCTCTCCTGCCCTTACTACCTGTTTTGCGGAGCATCACCAGAACATTACTTATCACCCTGTGATACACTTCTGCAGGCTCCAGACATCCTTGTCAGGGAATTCCTTGTTCTTTCTTGCAGAAATATGTAGCAAAACCAACTAGAATCTTCACATCTGTTGCTTCCCCATCTCCAAAAGGGAGAGTATACCTGCTCATAAATCTCCTCCTGATTCCCGGCCCCTTCCTGCTAATGTTCTGTGAATTCTATCTCCATATGCAGCTCATCCTCCTGTCTAGGTTTTCTTCCTGTACCATTTATTTACTCTTTACCTATCCATACATATTTACTTATAGGGCTTTAACATTCTTTTTTCATATGGATGTCAGCTTTTTACATAATTTTTTAATGCTGTGAAAAAATGATGTGTAGAAGAAATCATCAGAGACTTTTTAAGCCTCTTGAAAGAAGATATTTATACATTATTTAACTGGGGCTTTCAATCCATTTATCACAAAATCAGAATATTTATGAGTATGTGTTTCCAATATTTGGCAAAAAAATAACATGTAACATGCTGAAAATAGTAGTCTCTAAGTTTACTAAAAGACACTGGATCACTAGTTCTTCATAGTCTCACCTCCTCAGCAATGTTGTCTGAAGTTTCCTCATTATAAAAACAAATGTTTTCAGATAGAGTAGAAAAAATGTTTGATTTTCAGCTATTTAGACCTTAAGGGCAAGGGGACTAACGGAAAGTTGTCAAGCATATCCAATTACTTCATTCTTCACAAAAATAATTCCACTTGGTCACAAAATATTTCCACTTAGTCACAAAATAATTCCATTGCTGTTGGTTGTTTTCTTTCAGTTGCATGTGGCAAGTTGAATGACATTAGGATCTGCCTCCCTCCTCTCATGGGAAAATTATAACTGTCTAGCAGAAGAGTTGATATCAATAATAACACTTATGTCACAAGAGAAATTGTTTATTAAGCTAACCTTAGCACACAGGGGCATTTTTGCTTCACTTTGATTTTAACACAGATGAAACTAATCCTTCCCACTCATCCATTTCACTTCTCTGTCTTTTTCTGACACTACAAAGTTTCCATTTTAACCATTCTCAGTTTCATCTTTAATATTTCTCATAGCATTAATTGGTCAGAGTTAAGAGAGTCAGAGGTTAAGAAAAAAAAAGCAATACTTTACATGTTCTCCCAAATTTCATGAGCTGATGGAGACTCAATAATATGTTCTGAAGAAGTAATGATGTTAGATTTTGGTCAAGGTCACCATGTAGGATCAGTAGGGAACACAGAAGAGGAATTAGAGACTTAGTTAAGCTTTCAAATCTGGTTGCCAGGGAAGTTATTCCTCTTGTCAAATTCCAGGGAATAGTTAGAATAGACATCACTGGATTCTTTTTCATGTAATCTTCATGATAACCCTATAAAGTACTTGCATATTCCCCAATACTTAGTTAGGAAACTGAGGCTCAAACACATTAAAAGATACCAGACCATTGCAATTAAGTGACAAAACACAGATTTGAAATTTACATATGTTCTGGTATTCAAGAAAATGGTGAGGAATTGACTGATTCTAAAGGAATGCTAGATAACTTGTGGGTTATTTGTACCACTCTGGACAGGATGATAGGGACCAAGGTGTGGTTTTGAGTAGCAGATAAGTGACTATGAATCACACAGGTACATAAATTCTTTAAAGTTTTATCAGTGACGGCAAAGAGAGAGGAGAATTTTACAGGTGTTAAATAAACTGGAGCACCATTTGCCAGTTTTCTTATTTAGAATAGTTGAAGCTTTTGTGATAGTCAAGATTCTGGGAAAGAATCAGTAAAAACTGAAAATTGAATTCAATGTTTTCTTTTCCCATTTATGTACTGTTGGCATGCTAGGAAACTTTAGAGTGCTTGAATTCGTTCCCTTTTCACTTATCTAAGAAACACTTATGAGGGACTTAATATGCACCAGGTCTCATTTGTAAGCACTTGGCAAATATTAACTCAATAAATTATTTACAACCATCATTTGAGAAACATGCTGTTTCATCCCTGTTCTTACAGGAAATCGAGGTACTGACAGTTAAGTATTTGTATGTTAATAAACTTGCAGGTAGTAGAGTAAGAATTCAAGTACAGGAATCTTGACTATATAACCCATACATTATTAGCACTTTGTTCATCGTGGTGCTTTTGACCTTGTTTCATTTCTTGCATTCTTGCTCCTGTATTGTTCTTGCTGAATAAGGAAACTTTCCAGGTGCTGCATGTCCATTCCCCAGCCAGATGTCAAGTTCCTTGAAGGCATAGAACATAGCTTGTGTCCATGACCAGCACTGCTTTTTTTTTTCTTCACCTTAAATATAATAGATACCAATAAATAATGTTTTGTTTGATTTAAACTAAGATCCCATAACACACTTTACTTGCCAATTTTCCTTAATCTCTATTGATTATAAAACCAGTGGTATGATATATAATTTGGAATTAACTATTGAGCCTGAAACTAATTTTATGACTCTTAATATCATGATAAATATGTGAAGTCTTTGAGGAGACTTTTGCTTCATAAAATAGATTTAACCTAATTAGGAACAACAACAACAAATGAATACATCATAATTTTGATGTTTTCAGTAAGGGGAAACTAGTTTATTGCTTTTTTGACTTCTCGGCTTGGTTTGAAACCTAGTCTCTTGATGTGAATGCAGATGTCATGGAGTAGATGTTACTACATATTGGAGAGGAAGATCATTTATCTTTACCTCTGGTCTTGACACTATTTTTCCCTTTCTGGTATTTCCTTTCTATTTGTGAGAGATTAAAATAGTTGCTTTTGTAAGAGCTTATTGGCCAGCTTCAGCTTGGCATTCAGCCCTGATCTTGATCCTCTGCAGGAACATTTCCCATCCCCTGTTGTATGGGGGAGAGAGAAGGTGAACATCATGTAATTGTCTTTAGCCCTGATAGTGATGTCATTGTCACCATTCTGCCTTTATCCACACATTTCTAATACATACATAGGCAAATTGAGCTAAAATTGTTCTTCTTGCCACCCTGTATCTGAGAGAGTCTCCTATTTTGTCCCTTGACTATTACAAAAATATTTGCTATAATGTTAGGAGTAGAAGGAAGATAGGATTAACTTTTTTAATGAAAGCAATAAGATGATTTATAAACATTGGTGTCTCCGAGTGGTTTATTTTTTGTTTGCTTACTTAGATGCATTACAGATAAAGAAAACAAACTATGCTAGAAATGACACTCACTGAGAATGTTTGAATAACTTTTTTTTCTTCAGAATGTTACATAAAAATTTATTCTTCTGTATTCTTCTTTGAAGTACTTAGACAGGAAGTAAGTATAAAGGTAGTTATCCCCTGCTGACTCTTTAGCTATATTTGATCAGCAACAACAGAACGAGTTCAATATCTTTCTTTTTCTCCCATATATATGGAGCATGTTTGTGTGTGAGCATGTTGACTGAGTGTGCAAGAAAGAAAGAATGCATCAGTGATCAAGAAATTGCAAATGATTGGAAATGAAATCTCAAGGATGTAGAAGTTTAAAGATGACCAGCTAGAACTGTATATTGATTTATTTCTAATTTTGCAAGGTCAGTCTACGGCCATACCACCCTGAACATGACCGGTCTCATCTAATTTTGCAAGGTCTTTGAAACACTATTTTTTTAACTTGTAAAATAATATTTACCTTGCTATATCTGAAAGCTTTGTGATTTATACAAGTTCATTATCTAATAATCTCAAGTCATATATTCCAATATCAGCCAGTATTTTTCCAAGAATGTTCCACCTTAAGAGGTAATATAACCTAGTGATTAAGAATACTGTCTCTGTTCACATCTTGGTTTTTAACTATGTGACTATGGGCAAGTGATTTAACCTCTCTATGCCCTAATATTCTCATCACTAAAATGGTAATAAAAAGTTATTGCCCTTCTGATTTTATTATAGAATTAAAAAAGTTAGTGTTTTCAAAGTTGTTGTGTGCTAGGACTAGTACATAAATGATTCCATACAAATTTTTAGTCTGACTGTTCTGGTTAATCTCAATACAATGATAATTTAGACAACAATGAGGAATGCAACATAATCTATTCCTCAATGTATTTTTATAGCTATTTTTTTGAAAGAACTAGAAGAAAAGAATGGAGGAAATAATGGTGTATGATATTAGGAAAATTTCTTTTAAAATGGAAGTAGATATTCATTGATAAAAAAGTAATTTTACTTGTTGGTTTTTAATCCTCTCACCTTATCCATGATCCCCATCTAACTATGGGGTTTTATGTGTGATAACTATCAGCTGCATTAGTTAACTGTACTAGGACTGGTAGGTAGGTAAAGGAAAACAGCTCTAATAACTTTTGGTTATTGTTTTTATTTTTAGTTATTTTTTTAAGCTCCCTCCCTGGTTAATATTTTTAGTATCTCTCTTATAGCTCCGAGAATTGTGCTATATACCATAAAGCCCATGAAGAATCAGGGAAAGTAATTCTTGAGCTGTAAGGATTATAGAGCAGAAATATTAGCTAAATTAGATTGTTCTGACAACAAATCATTTCTGTGAAGTTCCTATTATGTCATATATGTAATATAGAGAAAATCATTATTTTTAATATTTTTGGGGGGTGATCATATATCATATATATCATATATGCATGTTTTAGGTAGTCTTGGAGTGTTGGTGATGTTCCTCATGCTCTGTTTTTGGTTGGATATGTTGTCTGCGTTTTATATCATAGCCAGAACATTGCAGAAAGTTTAACTATATACAGAATTGATGAATTTGGGACACTGGAAAATCAGCATCATATGAATTTCAGGATTGGTTGATTCAACAACTCAGTGAGGTCACCATGAACCTGGAGTCTCTGTTTTTGCTTAGCCTCATATAATACTTACTTCATCTCAGGCTGAGTTTCCTCAGTGATGGGATGCATGCTAGCATCACTGAGTTTGTGCAAACTCCCTTTGTATGTCTAGGGAAATAAGAATTTCTGTTAACACATTCTATTCCATTATAATACTTTTCCTTAATAGTGATGTTAAAGCATCATGAGTAAGATTTAAAACTACACTACCTCAGAACTGCAGGTAAATTATTTTAATGGTAGATTTAGCTTCAAGAGAGTAAAGAGGGCATTATGAAATATTTGTAAGATTTCTATTAAATAAATAATGGGCTAGATCTGTGAGGGTTGGAAGCCTTTTAGAACCTTGGAGGTCATGTTGAGGTATTTGGATTGCATTCTTAGGACATTGGATAGCCATGGAAAATATTTAGTATATGGAGTTATGTGATAGGATTTTCATTATAAAAAACTAACCCAGGTTGTTTTATGGGGAGATTAGAGAGGGTAACTATATGTTTGCGAGACTTAAATCTTTTCTCCCTTATGAAATGAAAGTCTTTTTTATATTTAACACCTTTACCAGGGGAAGACATGCCAGTTCTAATCTTAGTTACTGCACCTGTCTTATAGGTTGCCCTTGAGTTTATGCAAATTTTAATTGATTGTACTTCAAGGACAGCAATAACAACAAAATAGAATGTAGTGAAGAACAATATTGATTTTTCTACATATTTAAAATATGATGATATGAGAAGAACTTTGAAACCTTAGAATAGTTATGAAAGGTAGCAACTCTAATGAACATGCTCTGTTTTGGGGCACACACACTTACATCTGAACACCACTTATTCCCAAGTATTGTAGAACTAAATACAGAATTGATTCTTTTACAAAACTTCACAGAGCTTACAAATCTGTTGCCCATTATTTTCTCGTCTGTCAGGTTTCCACCTGTACTTCTCTGGAGTATTTTCATACTATCAGTGTTTGGACTTTGATGATGTATATTAAAGAATGAGTAGTAGCTGAAAACTGGAATCATATTTGGTCAGTCAAGTCAAAGAAAAATGATACCATGTAAAAGCAAGGATAACCAGATTGAGTTTGATGGGCAAAACTGACATTTGGTCAGACATTTTAAAATGTAGATGTTTTAAGATGTCAAAATATGCCCTCACACTAAGAACTCTCCAGCAAATCCTGTTAGCTCATGCTTTAAAATGGCTCTTAAATCCCTTACCTATCTTCTATCTTGCTTCAGACAGGGAGCAATGAAATTTATAAGTCTCTGAACTAGTCTCTCTGATTCCCTTTGGAGTTTTCACAGCCACTGGGGAAATATTATCTTTCCAATTCTCAGCAGAGAAAACAATTTAACAGACTTTCCTACATTTTTAGTTATTCAATATTAATTATTTTCTTTAATATTTGGTGGTAGATCCTGAAAGAAGTAAAACAACACATCAATATTAATGAGACAATTAGAGAAGACAATATTCAAAACTTATTTTTTGGACTTTGTCTCATATTTATTTTAATGCTTCAATTTTAAAATGGCTCAATAATGCTGTAAGAATAAATAGTATATACAATGTAAAAATAAATATGCTTTATTTCATAATTGTATATGTATGTATGTATTTTTTGCATCATGATTTCCTCCTAAGTTAAGATGTTTCTCATTCATGGAGTGAAATTTGACTTGTCATTATTTAAAAGAATTTTCCAGGAATAATTAATATTTCTGGATCTCACCATCTGAAACTATCTGAGTGCTACTGAAATTGAACACACTGATGCAAAAATATTTATTGATTGAACAAATTTCATTTAGTCAATAAATAAGTGTATCTATGAGCTGGCTGCAGCCTTTTCTAAGAAAGGATTCAGAATCCAAGGAGTGAGTGAGGTTAGAGACAGTAAATCAGTGAAACCAGACCAAACCCGGCAGCTAAACAGTTGAAGTGGAGCAAAACAGAATGTAGACTTAAAGCAGCAAAAGTCAAAAGCCATAAAGAAAAGATGGATGGAGGCTGTTGAAACAAATAGGTCCCAAACCACTGAGCAATATTTCCCAAATGCCAATGAAGAAAAGCAGTTTCTCTAGCCTTCACATCAAAACTGTCTTCAGTCAAAGCTTTATTCTCCCTTTGAAAAAAAAAGAAAAAGAAAAAGAAAAAAAATGCAAGAGAAAAGGCAGGGGTTGGGGTTGAATGCTGGAAGACGATATCTTAGTTCTTTATGTAGATACTTGTGATGACAGAAGAGCAGGAAATAGAAAATAGGAGTATCCAAAGCAAGATGGTAATGAAATGTTGGGGTGGGGTAGAAACATTAATTATGATCTATAAAGCAGGAAACAGACAGATTAAAGCATGTTTACTAAACAACATTTCACTTTATGTGTTTAGTAATAAGCAAATGCAAATACTACCCCAGATGAAAAATAACATGATAGACTATTAGTTAAACCATTTAAATAGCAAGATCATCCATGAAAAAAAAAATGTTTTTTAAAAAGCCAACAAATCTAAGTGAGTTATGTGTGTGAAAGGGCGATCTAAAGATGAAAAAAGTCCAAATAATCAATAAAAGGAAAGAATGAAATTCAGAGATTTGCAAAATCAAATAGTAAGATAAGAATTTTAATTTATGATTTGGGCAAAATTTAAAAATGTAGAACATCCTATGCTAGTTAGAATGCAGAGATTCTGGGATCAGTGGGTTTTTTTTTTTTCCTTTTACCAAGTCATTTTATATTAAATATATGCATTGTCTTGATATGTCTATTAATATCTATGTAATAATATTATATATATATATATATATAAGCACATGTGCCAGATTGTTCAATGCAGCATTACCTATACATTAAAATGTATTCCGTGTGGATGGTTGTACTTGATGCATTATAAAATATGCAAAACAAGTCATTAGTAATATATAAAGCGAGACATATTTGTTTGTGGTTAAGAACAAAAGGAACAAAGTCTTTTTATATATTTGTGATTTGGGGGTGTATAGGGTTAGATATAATTAAAGGTGTTCAACTAAATATAGCTGGCTGGAAGTTAACGTTAAGAATGGCCTTTATAAGAAAAAAAAAGGGAGAAAGCATGATCCAGCTTTTTTAAACCACTTGATCTTGACTATACATATAAAAGGACTAGAAGGAAATACACAGACTTTTGGGACTGTACTGCTATCATGAATAGCTTAGATCTTCTGTTATGTATGTTGTTTTATGTTTTCTATAATAGGCAAGAATTCTATAACTTGCAAAGACCAGATTTATTTTAAAATTAAGAACTAATTTTCAATATTAACCCCATTTTACCCTTAATGGAACTGAATGACAATATCTTAGCTAAGATTCCAGATAGTACATAGCAAAGATGTGATTAGAGTTCCAGGTTTCATCAAATGATGGAAATTAGTAGGCAATTAAAAGTTAAGAATTAGAGAAGGAAGAAGTTTTTAGCAAAAAAAAAAAAAGTTGAAGAAGAAAGCAACATTGTGCTTATGAAAGCTGTCAGTCACGAGGAATGCTCACCAGCTCACCTCAGTCAACTGCTGAGAATTACGTTGGAAATGAAGTGGTGCCATCTTCTCAGTTTATAACAGAGTGGAAAGTTAAAAAGGGTATAAAACAAATGATTCTATTTGGACTAAAATCAGTGGTAGGGAAATGTTGGTGGAGGGGAGAGGAGGGCAGGAAGACTGTGCTGACTCTTATTTCTTTTCCATTTGGCAAATTAGAAAAGGTTGTAATTAAGGAAATTTCATATTATGGTTGAGACAAGATAAAGACAATTCTAGTTAATGATGATAGAGAAGTGACTGTTCAAGATACTGTTAGCCAAATGCTACAATTTTTAAATCATTTAACCATACAGCAACTTTATGGGACAGGTACTTTCAGTTATTTTGTGCAAATGAGGAACAGGAAAGGAGGTAGAGGAAAATATAATAACTTATTCAAGATGAACTGGCAAATAAGTGGTGGTCTTGAGACTAAGAGGCAGATGCTTGACTCCAGGGATATGCTGTGCTGTTAGTAAGAAGAGACCATGACAATCCCTGCCTACTTGTGAAAAGCATCCAGACATGTACTAAACACACTTTCCATTAGGGCTAAAGGAAACAGAAACAATTAGCGCCTAAGACTGTTTTCATGTGTTTTTAGACTTCTTGTATATACACAATCTAAAGGTGAATCTGTGGATTTTGGCTATTTCACAAACTTTAAATCACCACATGCTTTTTGTTTGACATCTAGCTTTTTTTTTAATGTTTATACATCAGAAACAGTTAACTGTGTCAATACATACAGATCATTTTTAGTGTTTTTTTTAACTCCTAATATATACTAGTTCATAATATGCAATGGCTGAAAAAGTAATTTCTTGTTCATTATTTTGCTAGATTAAACAAATAAGAATGGAAAAGAAATTAATTTCTTCCTCTGCCAAATTTTTTTTTTTTTTTAATGAGGGAGATAATCAGCTTTCAATTAACTGACTCTTGGAAGGGGTCAAAATTACTTAGGTTCAATAAAAGTTAAGAAAAGAAATGTCCTAGGTAAATATGGTAATAGCCTGTGGTATATGCCTGTATGTTTTTAATTTTTAATGTATACTTATATAGCATCCTTAAGTAATATATATTACACATGATACATATTGTATCATCTTATAGCCATCTTATACTTAAATATAGTATCATATTATACTTAAATATAGTATTATTATATTTTAGTAAACATTTACAGCAAATGAACAAAAAGTTTTCTTCAAAACACTCTTGATTTCTGACTTTTCTCACAGCTTTATTTAAGGTTATCTAACAGAGATTTTGAGTCACATAGCCACCTAATACTATTGAAAGTTCTTGCTGGGATAATAGAAGTGTAATGATTAATTTAATGAACACATTGCAACTAGAGGCCCCTTTTGTGAACCCCATTAGATAAAAACCTTGTCTCCTTTATTTATGAAATGTGTACATCTTAGACACTTGCTAACTGTGTTTTGTAGGGAGATTCTGGTTTGTTTGCATCTCTGAGTTGATCACATGGATCTTCATAAAATGCTCAGTGGATTTTTGAGATGTTTGACTAAGACCTTGTAGAAGGAGACAAACGTAAATGAAGTCAACTCAGACCTCTGGGATTCATTACGGCCTGAGATTCTCTTAACACATAATTAGCCAGTGCTGTTAATCATATTTAGTAGTTGTTGAGTAATGAACTGAGACAGAGTATCTGCTGTGACCACTTTCTTCTCTGATTTGGTTAGGCAAGTTAGTGCTGATTGCTGATAGTAAGCTCTCCCCCCTACATCACCCCCCCCACCAGCCCCATTGCAAACACACATACACACACAATGTGAGACCATATTTTATTGATGCTGTCATCAGCTTTGTGACCATGGAGAATGGTGACATTTGTAATAAAACACAGAAGGGATCTGTCTGAAAGTTCCCCAGAGTATTTTAATGAATGTATGTTCCTTGGTTTTTAGTTTATTTTCTTTGTCTCTTTCCTCATTCGAGTCTGTATCCAATCTGTCAGTTTACTTTTGTAAATAGCAAGTAAGTCAATTTCAGTAACTACTTTTGTGTGTGGGAACACAAAACATCAGATCAAAATTGACCCACCTCATCTTTTGACAAATTTTTAATGCTTCAAGAATCAAAAGCTAAGGCCTTTGTGCTCTGAGCACATCTCTTAATTGTTTGCTCATGAATCCAGTCTTCTACAAAGGAGAAATAATATAGATAAAATGTATCCTTCTACTAAATGAAATAATACAAAAAAAACATCCTTTTACACCTTTTACCCTTATCCTACTCTTATCTACTCTACCTACCCTCCTTGCCTTCAGATTGTACTAATTCTTCTAAATTTTTGAGAAATAAATTTCTGTCACTGGAGTTTTCCATGGAAAACATATAACATTGTAAAATACAATTTTCCCCTTTCAGCTAACAGAATACTACTACACCTGTAGAACTGCAATATTTTTACCAATATCTTATTCAGATTAGTACCTTCAGAGTTGCTTTATTTATTTATTTTTTTAACATTGTAGTCCAGACTATGTACAGCTAGTTTCCTGTAGAGAAGAGACACTGATATTTGAATATCATATTTTTCTGTTCACTTGCTGGTCATGGTTTATCTGTGAAAGAGTTTTACACATACATCTTTACACATATAAGGAAGCATAGATGGAGATATTTAGTCTGGATGTGAAAAGTTGGTAACATCATCAGACCATCTATAGGTAAAACTTTCAAGAACCAAAGATAAAGAAAAAATTATAAGAATAGCAAGATAGAGGAAACAGATCACCTACAAAGGAAAACCCATTAGACTGACCTCAGATTTCTCAGGAGACACTCCAATCAAGGAGAGAATGGGGCCACATCTTCAAAAACACTCCAAGACAAAACAGTGACAACCAAGAATACTCTACCCACCAAAACAGTCGTTTATGAAGGAAAAAATAGAACCTTCTCAGACAAGCAAAGCCTCCAGAAATTTGCTACCACCAAACCCCCACTCCAAGAACTCCTCTAAGAAGGCCTAAGACTGAAACCCAAAGAAGAATAAAAAGAATGAATAATAAAAAGAATGAAAAAGAAAGAAGTAAATGACCACCAAGAGCCCAATGTTACGAACCTCAAGCATCAATAATTACTCTAAACATCGATGGCTAAACTCAACAATCAAAACACACAGAGTTGCAGACTAGATTAAAAGGCAGAACCCAATATTCTGCTGCCTCCAAGAAACACATCTGATCCCAAAAGATTAGCATATATTGAGGTAAAAGGATGGAAAACAATTCCAGAAGCAAATGTCCTCCCCCCCCAAAAAAAAGGCAGGGGTAGCCATTCTTATAGCAGACAAAGCAGATTTCAAAATTTTAAAAAGTGATAAAGGATAAAGAAGGTCACTACCTAGTGGTTCAAGGGTCAACATATCAAAAAGATAAAACAATTATTAACATATACTCACCAAATGAGGGTGCACCAAGATTCATAAGACAGCTACTAAGAGAACTGAAAACAAATACTGAAGAAAACACATATGTAGTAGGAGACATTAGCACCCCACTCTCTACATAGGACAGGTCAAAAAAACAAAAGCTGCACAAGGACACAAAAATCTTAAAAGAAGACCTAGACAAAATGGATCTAATAGATATCTACAGGACATTACACCCACAAGGAAAAGAATACACCTTCTTGTCAAATGCACATGGATCATTCTCTAAAGTTCACCACATACAAGGCCACAAGGTCTTGAATAAATACACAAAGACTAAAATAATGTCAACTTTTTCCTCAGACCTTAAAGGTATCAAACTGGAAATCAACAATGAAAAGAAAGCAAGAAGAACATCAAATACTTGGAGACTGAACAACATGCTACTAAATGAAGAATGGGTAATTGAAGAAATTAAAACTTACTTTGAAACAAATGACAAAGAAGACACAACATTCCCACATGTCTGGGATGCAGCAAAAGCATATCTAAGAGAAAGGTTCATAGCAAAAAGGCCCATATCAAAAACCAAGAAACTAACCAGAAAAAACAACCTAATCTACCAACTT
This sequence comes from Uropsilus gracilis, assembly GCA_004024945.1. NCBI lineage: Eukaryota > Metazoa > Chordata > Mammalia > Eulipotyphla > Talpidae > Uropsilus > Uropsilus gracilis. Next base: position 108,001 of record PVHY01001936.1, on the reverse strand, counting down.
GAAAAATTAGAAAAAGAGCAACAAAAACAAACAAACAAACAAAAAAACCCAAAACCTGCCAGAAGACAAGAAATAAAAGAAGAAATAAATAACCTAGAAACCAAAAAAACTATCCAGAAGTTCAACAAAGCAAAAGCTGTTTCTTTGAAAAAATAAATAAAATTGAAAACCTCTTGCAAAGCTCACAAAAGAAAGGAGAGAGAAAATTCAATAAACAATCACAAATGAAAGAGGAGAAACTACAACAGATACAAAGAAACCCAAAGAATAATAAGAGATTACTATGAACAACTATATGGAAATAAATACAACAACCTGGATGAGATGGACAGATTCTTAGAAAGATAGAACTCCCCAAAATTAAACAAGGAAGATATAGAGAACTTAAATAAACCAATCACAAGCAGTGAAATTGAAGCAGTCATCAAAACTGCATCTAAAAACAAAAGCCCAGGACCTGATGGCTTTACAAATGAATTATACCAGATTTTCAAAGATCAAAAATACCTGCATTACTAAAGCTTTTCCAAAAAAATTGAGAAAGAAGGAAAACTGCCAAACACATTCTACACACCAAACATCACACTCATACCAAAACCAAATAAGGACAGCATCAAGAAAGAAAACTATAGACCAATTTTCCTAATGAACATGGATGCAAAAATTTTAAACAAAATCCTGGTAAATCAAATCCAACGATGCATAAAAAGCATTATTTACCATGAACAAGTGGGATTTAGCCCAGGGGCACAAGGATGGTTCAACATCTGGAAATCAATTGACATAATACACCACATCAACAAAGAGAAACAAAAACCATATGATCATATCAATAGACACAGAGAAAGCATTTGACAAAGTCCAGCATCCATTAATGAAAAAAGCCCTTGAAAAATTAGGGATTAAAAAAAAAAATGCCTCAACATAATACAAGCCATCTACGACAAACCTATGGTAAACATCATCTTAAATGGGGAGAAACTAAAATCATTCCAATTAAGATCTGGAACCAGGTAAGGATGCCCACTCTCCCGACTAATTTTTAACATTGTACAGGAAGTTTTAGCTAGGAGATTAAAGCAAGTGAAATACATAAAAGAGATACAAATGGGAAAAGAGAAACTGAAGCTGTCATTATATACTGAAGACATGATTCTCTGTATAGATAACTCAAAAAAATCCACAGAAAAAGTTACTTGAAATAATAAACCAGTTCAGTAAGGTAGCTGGATACAAAATCAACATATAGAAGTTGGTAGCTTTCCTATATACAAAAAGTCAGATAGAAGAAGAAATCAGAAAAACCATCCCATTTACCATCACACTCCTAAAAAATTAAATACCTGGGAATAAACCTAACAAAACACATGAAAGAACTATACAAAGAAAACTTTAAAATGCTGCTGAAAGAGAAGAAGACATAAAGAAAAGGAAAAACATTTCCTGATCATGGATTGGAAGAATTAATAACGTTAAAATGTCCATCCTACCAAAAGCAATCTACAAATTCAGTGAAATCCTGATAAAAATCCCAGTGACATTCTTTAAAGATATAGAACAAAAATTACTGAAATTCATATGGATAAACAAAAACCTCGAATATCAAAATACCTGCTGACTAGAAAAATAGAGAACAGAGGTAACACAATTCCAAACTTCAAACTATACTACAAAGCCACAATAATTAAAACAGATTAGTACTGGTACAAAAACAGGCTATCAGACCAGTGGAACAGAATTGAGTGCCTGGAAATAAAACCACACACATATAGTCAACTAATCTTTGACAAAGGAGTGAAAAAACTGCATTGGAATAAAGATAGCCTTTTCAATAAATGGTGCTGGAAAAATTAAACTAATACATCCAAAAAAATGGATGAAGACAACTCCATCACACCACATACAAAAATTAATTCAAAATAGATAAAAGACTTAGCTGTCAGACCTGAAACCATAACATACATTGAGGAAAACTTGGGCAAAACCCTCCATGAATTACAATTCAGAAATTCCTTTCTGGAAATATTTACAGATGGCAAGAAAATGAAGGAAAACTTAAATAGATGGGACTGCATCAAACTAAAAAGCTTCTGTACAGCAAAGGAGACAACAGAGAAAACAAAAAGAACCCCAACCAAATGGGAAAAAAATTTTGCCCTCCACAAGAGTGATAAAGCTTTAATAATGAAGATCCACAAGAAACTCACACAACTAAACAAAAGCAAAACAAGAAGCCCAATCATAAAATGGGAGAAGAACTAAAAAGACTCTTGTCCAAAGAGAAAATACAAATGGCAAACAGGCACATGAAAAATTACTCAGCGTCAGTAGCAATAAGGAAAATGCAAATCAAAACCACAATGAGATACCACCTTACACCAGTAAGAATTGACCACATCCGAAGAACAGGCAACAACAAGTGCTGGCATGGATGTGAAGAGAAAGGAACACTCCCTCACTGCTGGTGGGAATGAAACTGGTCCAGCCACTATGGAAAGCTGTGAGGAGGACCCTCAAATTAATGAAAATGGAACTACCATTTGATCCAACAATTGCTATCTTGGGAATCTACCCAAAAGAGACCTCAGTGTGAGTACAAAGGGACACCTGTGCTCAGATATTTACTGCAACACTATTTATAATTACAAGGTCATGGAAGCAACCTAAATGCCCCAAAACAGATGACTGGATGAAAAAAATGTGGTATATATACACAATGGACTATTACTCATCAATTAAAAGTGAGAAATTTGATGATTTTATGATAACATGGATGTACATAGTCAAAAAGGAAAAGACAGAAACCAAATGGTTTCCCTAATATATGGGATATAGGGAAAAAAATAAACATAAGCCATGAGGAAAAGTCAAATAACATCTATATCACAGAATATATTAAAAAAAGTAACAAACTGCCAAATGTCCTTATAAGTGGTTGTTATAAGCTTGCATTATGTGGGAAAGAGTATTTCTCTATATCATTATCAATTTACTTTAGTATTATCAATCTGGATTTTTCTACTCTTAAATAGAGCAAATGGTATTTTACTATTCTACCTTACATTTATTCCTTTTCCTGATTCTAATAATTTGACTGTCTTCTCCTTGGCCCTTCTGCTTTTTTTGTTTTTCAGTTTTGGTATCATGCATATTATAGGTAATAACCTAATAAGCAAAAACTAAAAAGGACTAACATTTATAAAACATCTGCTATGCACTGGGTACAAGGTTAAGTGTTTAACAAATATTTTTATATAAGCACAAAACAGCCCCTGTGGTAAGTATGACATAATCTTATTTTTTACACGAGAAAAGTGAGGTTCAGAGACATTAAATCACATACATTCACACACATCTGATTCATTTTATGCATACACATATACACATATGTATATAATACATATATATATAATTTTAAAGCAGACCTTTGCTTTAGTCTCTGCCTTGAGCTGCTATAATATTCCATTTCTTGGTCAATATGGCATAAGTATGCCAGGTGCAATATTAGTGGAAAAAAAAAACCCAGTAAGTGACTCTGTTGATTCATGTCTTGGTTATTCCACCATCAGTGAATATTTTCAGGTACCCAGAGATCTTCTAAAGTCTCAAGATATAGTTTAACTTTGTTTCTGTTTAATTTAGGAGTCTGTATCTTGTTATACTTTAGAAAAATCTGTGACTACCAGAAAAATTACCTAATGATTGGTATAGCTCCGAGGTTGGTAATCACAAACTCAGTATAGATGAGATAGAACTGGTGTTGGAATTAAAGAACATCAGTTTATTATCTGGCTTGCAAACATTTTACATGACCTTGGACAAGGTATTTTACCTTTCTAGACCCATTTTCTTTATTACTAGCTTAAATATGAATACCAATGTTAAATGTCGGAGAAGACAACTGTAAGAAGTGCCTGGCACAGGATTCACCCCATAATGAGTCTTTAACAGTAGAGGCCACTCCATCAAAGACACAAGAGATTTTCCATCTAGGTATTTCCCTTCACAGAGAATAAGACTTTAAGCATTTCTCAAATTCTTCAATCTCCCAATGTAAAAATATTTGAGGAGTTGTGTTAAAATAAAATGCACATAAATTTTGACTTCATGTCTTCTCGTTTTGTCAAAAGCTGAACATGGTCCCGAATATCTACATCCTTGACAAGTTTCTAAATGACATTTGAGTATGCTCAACTATGAGAACTAACTAAAAATCCTGGTATCTTTTAAAACTGCTGATAAGTTTATATCTCTTTGGACTGTTTCAAACTATCTCCACTTAAGGAGATCTTCTTTAGGTATTTAGGTTTTTAGATTCCTCTTATGATAATTATGAGGCCATATCCCCTTCACTAATGGAAATACTTTCTTTGCTGTAATCCTTATAATGTCACATGTTTGAAGGCAGTTGTCACCCTTTGAACTCTTATCTTTTCTGGTAAGTAATTCTGATAACATCAAGTTCTTTGGCTGATAGATACTTTGCTAATTTAGAAATGCATTGTAAAATATACTGTATGATTTTGGAATTGTCCTTTATATCCCTTAACTGAATTTCTACAGGTTCTTAGTTTAGAAGAGAATAATACAGATAATTTATTTTAGGAAAGGAAACAATTTAAATTGTCTTGATTTTCTAGACTGACTCTACATCCTAGACATGTTTTGAATTAGGCACTAATTTATCATCAATCATTTATTAACAATACCCACACTTTCCAGTTTAGAAGACTTAACCTACCAACCTCTGTTCATACAAATCTTTTTCTCTTCATCATGCTCTGGATCAGTTCCACAGTATATTTTCCAGCAAATTGACAACAATGTCAGCATCATCTCAGAACTTTTCTAGAAAATTCTCTGCATGACTGTGGAGCTTTTAAATGAAAAATGAGAAATTTTGAGAAGGTGGGATGTAGTAATAGAGTCATGTACCTTCCATATGATTCTGATACATGTTCTAGTTCAAAATCAACTGTGTTCTAGAAGTTAGACTTAAGACTTTTCCTGAACATTATCTTTCTTCATGGTTCACCCACCTTTCTTTATGACTGTTTATTCCCATGTACACCCTACTACAATTTATAGTTTAATACTTTTTATTTGAATACTATCTGTCTTCTCAATTGTAAGTTTTATAATTATTAAAACCATAACTATTTTTTTCACCAATATGTCCCCTAGTCTGGAGCACAGCATCTAGCCTATGGATGATATGAAATATTTAAGCAAATGAATGAGTGAACATCTGTTAATATGAACTAAGGTAATATTTCTTGTGATCTGCATTTTTTTGGTTTACTCTTTTGTTATTGATATACATAACCCCATAGTACCAGTTGATAACTATTTGTAAGTAGCTTACAAGAATAATTTACAAGCAACACACACACAAACACACACACTAGTTCCCTACAATCAAATTACCTTAACTTTTTTTTTTTTTTTTTGAGACTAGGTCTCCCTTATTTTTGCCCATGGAACCACAGGCTCATGTTGCCTGGGGTACCACAGACTCAAGCAATCCCCAGCCTCAGCTTCCTAGGTAGATGGGATTACAGGCACACGCCACCACGCCCAGCTATGATTTTTTGGAACTAGGTCTCGCTACGGGCCCCAGGAGGGACTCGAACCACGATCCCTAGCCCCGGCCACTTCATAGGCTGAAGCTTACAGGCACGAGCCACCATGCCCGGCCTGCCTTAACTTTTTAAATTCAATAGTGAGACATTTACTACTACAGATGTTTCACTTTCATGAAAAGTGACAGTGTTCAATTCACTTTGTATGTGCTTACTGAGGAACTAATATGCAGTAGGGTGCGCAGAACTGGAGTTTGCATATACTTCTGGACTAAGAAGTAACTCTATTGGTATCTGGTATCGTGACTCCAGTACTCTGAGCAGCTTTCATTGTTATGGCAAAATCAGGGAAGCCAATGCATATGTCTTCTTTTATTTCCTCATTCTTTTCTTTCTTGTTCCACCTGTCTAGTCCTGGCCCCAAATCTGGCCCTTTCTTCAATGCTTGGCTGCTTGGCATAGGGGCTGAATTTATTAATTCCTTGATGACTATCTTCTGTCTAATAATCCATGCTGATTCATGTTTCAGGTCTTTTTTCTTTTTTTAATAGCTAGTGAAAATCATTTGCTGCATTTAGCTAAATGCACAATACATATTTAGCTAAATGCACAATACAGCACAATATATAATATGGAGTATAGGTTCATAACTTTTCAAATGTGAATTTGAATCTCAGCTCAATCTCTTCTCACAAAAGAAAATTTGAACCAGGTTCTAAACTTCCCTGAGCCCAAGTTTGTCCATCTATAAAATGGAGATAAGTTATTAGCATCCTTGCATGGCTGCGAAATGGTGAGATTTGCCAAGTACCTAACTCATTCCTAGTGCTCAGTAAATGGTACTCCCAGTCAGCAAAATTTGTATACATTTCCTGTGATCTTGATGTGAGACTAGGAAAAGTTTATAGAGAGGGAGACTTCTAACAGGCTATGTTAAAAATAAACCTTAAGTCTTGGCAGACAGAAGGTAGATGGAGACTGTGAATCTCTTAGGGATCTAAATGTGAAACTATACTGATTATTTTTATCAAGCTATTGAGAAAAGTATCTGCTAATGGGTTATGAGGAATGCAAGCTACTATATACTTTTTCCCTCCTTTGAGGATTTTTCTTCAATCCTAAAATTGAAGAAAAGATACTCTCATTTTATTTTGATACATTCTAGGCTAAAATCCAGAAAGTGAATATAACACTGGTGAAAGAGATTTTCAACTAAATATTTCCCCCCAAATAATAAATATGAGTACCTTTATAAAATGTGTAAATTATGTGCTACAACTTAACTGTTGTAAGGAGGCATCCAATGGTTTTCAAAAGGGAAAGTCAGATTTTGAGAATTAGTTCCACTAAAGTTTTCATCATTGTGAGGGGCATCCATTTCAATATGTATGGTGGGACTTTTGCCTTTTTTGTGTTTTACCCAAAATTGTACAATATGTATAATGTAAAAACATTTTATTTTCCCTAATAGCCATCTAGCATATATTTTGGTGACCTGATCTGAAACATGATTTTAAATTTTTACCTTGTCAGTTACCAATAGATCAACATCCTTCCTGTGATTTGTATAGGAAATAAGCAACATTCAGCTAGAAGAACACAATCCAAAAAAGATGAGCCAGTTCATCACCAGTACATTCCCAAGTACAATATACCCTGAAAACCTGCACTTACCTGGTATACTAGTAGGATTCATGTTTTTCTGACACATGAAGCAGATTGTTTTCTCAGTGGAAGGGAAGGAGTCATGAAAAATAATGAGTCCTTTCCATTCCCTGAGCCCTCCTCTCTCCACTGCCCTAGCAGAATCTGGTTTCTTCAATATTTTCCAAATAAATATGAAATTAGAATGGTCGTCCTTCTTAACATCAGGCAAAATATCTTATTGAATAGATGAGAAAACCAATTTATCAGATTTAAGAACTAGTGTAAGAATTTTCTCATTTTTAAAGAATTTTGGTATCTGTCTTATAATGTAGAATACTTTGGAATTTGGATCCCTGGTGTACTGGTGCACATATGTGTATATATGTATATATGTGTGTACATTATGTGTTTATATTTTATATAGCAGATTGTCATATATATATATATATATATATATCAGAAGTGTACTGCTTTTCAGCACCCTCCCCAGTTCTCTCTCTTTTTGATGCCTAAGCATTACTATGTATTTTCGGATCCCAGGTATACAGGAAGGTAGATGTGCTTTGAAAATGATAATACTTTAATATTAAAATAAATTAATATTAAATAAAATAATTATATATGTTCTATATTTTTACTCTTATAGGAAAAATAAAGCTTTTGGGACTGCAGTGCATCAAAAGGAAGTCATTAAATAAAAAGAATGGTTATGAAGAGGATGCTAGCCTGCATATAATCCTCTTAAATAATAGTTGAAAATTTAATGATTAAAATCTTGAACCTTCTGTTCTACAGTAGTTTTCCAGGATAATTGCTCAAATCATTAGCTCTTTCATTTTTAAAATAAGATATAGTTTATACTACCTGTTGGGAATTCAACTCTTTTTTAATACAATTTTGTAAAAGGATAGCAAGTATGTAATTTAAGTAGTCATCTGTAGAATGTTATCTGTTTATGTCAATTATTTTCAGAGGGAAAAAATGTGAACACTTTATAAATTTATCATTTGTCAAAATATTTTGAGTCATTTCTAAAATGCCTTTATAATAGGCATTGAGGATTTATTGATAATTTCTTGGTGAGGATGATCTTAACCTGTGTCCATCCTGTAACTGAAAATGCCCAATGTGACCAGCAGATGTGACATCCCCTCCTCTCTTTAGATGTATACTTTCTCTTCTTCAGTACTCTGTTGAAAACCAGAGAGGCGTACGTGCCATCTTATACTATCTACCTAATTATTAATTTATGCCTGTTCTTTCCGTGGTGAATGACTGCAATGCTGCATGCTGCATTGGGCAACATTAGCAAGATCTACTTTCTCCATTTTCTAGGTGCAGTAAGTAGGCAGCCTTAGAAACTTGACATAATTTTTTCTGTATTTCACCTGTTTTTCCCTTAAATTTACACTTTTTGTCTAAATCATTAATTGTTAAATTGAAATTTTTGTTGCCAAGGTGCTGTTTTTACTCATTTTCTCCCATTATTTAAAGTTGAATGATTTTTATTATTAAAATTGAAATCTTTAATAATAGATAGGACAGATGGGACATATCTCTGTTTGCTTTTCTAAACATAGTTAATATTCATTATGCTTTTTCAAAGACACATCCAGGTGAAAACCTGAAGTAGTTTAATATTGCTAAGGAATATTTAAGATTGCTAAATGAATTGTGTTATTTGAAAAACAGAAATTTTGATGTTGTGTTTGATGATAATCTATTGGTCCTTCCTTATGATTTTAAATAACAGCAAAACATAGGGTGCCTTTATGTATATTGCTAACAACAAAAAAGTGCTATGCTTTTAAAAATTATAACTATATCAATGAGATCTTAGTCATTGATTACTACAAAAATAGAAAGCAAATCACATTTCCTATAGATAGAGAAATAATATAAACATTTTAATAAATGTAGTTTCTTATTATAAACTTACAGAACTCATGGTTACAGATTGGCTACTATTTGTTAAAGTGTACCTTTCAATTTGCACATAGATCATTGTGTCTTTTGGTAAATTGAACTATGCAAGTACTCAACTTCATGAGAGCTTGAAATGTGTGTTAAATTAGACTTATCTTTAGAACTCTTATTTTTCCATTAAAAAGGTGTTATGATAAATCTAGAGTTTTTATTTCGGTAGCCTATTTCCTTTTTGCTGCCTCACACTGTAGAAATAGTCCCTGTAGACTAATTTTTACGTAGTCAATTTTCACTATCTTAAGTTAATGATTTAAATAAGAATTTTATGAAGACTAAAAGGATTTGTGTATATATATACCACATATTTTTCATCCATTCATCTGTTTGGGATATTTGAGTTGTTTCCATGTCCTTGCAATTATAAATAATGCTGCAGTAAACATCCAAGTACAGGTGTCCCTTTGTACAAGTATTGAGGTCTCTTTTGGGTAGATTCCCAGAAGAGCGATTGCTGGGTCAAATGGTTCCATTTTCATTAATTTGAGGGTTCTCCACACTGCTTTCCATAGTAGCTGGACCAGTTTACATTGCCATCAGCAGTGTAAGAGTGTTCCTTTGTGTCTACATCCACACCAGCAGTTGTTGTTGCCCGTTTTTTTTTTTTTTTTTTTTGATGTGGTCAATTCTTACTGATGTAAGGTAGTATCTCATTGTGGTTTTGATTTGCATTTCTCTGATTACTAGTGATGTTGAGCATTTTTTCATGTGCCTGTTGACCATTTGTAGTTCCTCTTTGGAGAAGTGTCTTTTTAATATTTATCTCCATTTTTTGATTGGGCTTCTTGTTTCATTTTTGCTTAGTTGTGTGGGTTCCGAGTGTATCTTTTTTGGCAAATCCTTTTCACTTTTGTGGAGGGCAAACATTTTCTCCCATTTGGTTGGGTTTCTTTTTGTTCTGTCTGTTGTCTTTTTTGCTATACAGAAGCTTTTCAGTTTGATGTAGTCCCAACTGTTTGTTTTCCTTCATTTATTTTTTGTCAACTGTACATGTGTCCGGAAATGGATCTCTGAAGTGTAATTCATGGAGGGTTTTGCCTAAGTTTTCCTCTATGTATTTTATTATTTCAGGTCTACTCATCAATTACAAATGACAAATTTGATGAATTTGTGATAGAATGGATGTACCTAAAAGAAATCATATTAGCAGAAACAAGTCAGAAAGAAAAAGACAGAAAGCAAATGGTTTCACTAATATATGAGACATAGGAAAAACAAACAAAAGGCCAGGAGGAAAAGTCAAAACAAGCTAACAACCAAACTAAAGTACACAGATTGGGGGGGAGGGATGAGTGGGAGTGGTCACAGAGGGGAGGTGGTGGGTGAACCCCCGAGAATACAAAGATGTGATACACACATACACACACATACAAATTATTTAAAAAATAAAAGGATTTGTGACTTGAGTTTTATAATATACATTATGATATTTAATTTCTATAAGACTACAATGAAGCAGATATTCTTTTTGATAAGTGAATAAATTGTAGTTCACAGATAAGGTAAGGTATTGGCAGCAGTACAATAAACTATACTGCCTGAGGTTTAAGATCAGAGAATTTGACTCCAGACTCAAGAAATGTGTCCTTAACCACTATGCTATGTAGATTCTTGTTATCATCTGCTAAAAAATATTCATCCCTTAATTTATAGCAAGCAACTTTTCTAAATTCTCTAGGGAATGTCATTTGAGGTCATAAAAAATAAGTCCATCTTGAAAATGTGGATTGATCTCTTTTGAGGACAGTTGCCTGGTTAGAACTGATTCAGTATTAAAGTTATATTTTTTCAATTTCTATAGTATACACTATACCATTAGATCTTAGGAGATACCACATTGATAAGTAGATGGTCTACTTGACCCCAATTACTGACCTTCATTTTCTATTGTCAGCTATTTATAATCTTCACCCTTAGCACTCCTTTTTTTCTTCTCATCTCTTCTACATATTTGTCTCCATATGACTTCAAGGAACTAAGTAAAGTTAATTATTTCCTGATTTTTTCAGGAAAACTGACCGATAGGAAACATAATAGTGCTCCTCTCAGCATCTCTAATTGATAGGTTTCTTTAACAAGTTTTGTTTCACAAAGTTACTGAGGTACAAGTTGGGTAAGAGGTTAAATAAAGGAAGACCATAAATGCCATATTCTGATTTCAGATCTCTAAATATCTTGAGTTTTGTAATATCCTAAGTAGTCCAGTATATTTATGAATAACTTAGCACTGTTTTAAGCAAGCAGAAATAGATTTCATTTAGCTTAAACAATGAGGAAATTTATTGTTAGTTTCTTAGGTGGTGTAGATTGTATGAGATGGGAGACTGAGATTTGTTAATATAGGCAGAAGGATAGATTTAAGATTAGAGATAGTAAATGCTACTCAGCAGTCTTATGAGAGCATCACCATAAGAAAATATTTCTAGTTTCTCTAAATCTTTTGGTTCCTATAATCAAGCTTCAGATGGCAAGAGAATATCTAGCTGTTCTAAACTGAGAATGTGCCTATTTCTGGGAAGGGCACATCTTAACTGACATTTGTCAAAAACAGGGATAAAGCTTTTAAGGCACTATTATCAAAAAGTCATAAAATGGTTGCCCCATGGAAATAAAGAAATTTAGCATAAATTTCACTTCTTTCTCTAGAATTTGGCCCTCCACACAATCTGACAACTTTCAAATGAGAGCGTATATTAAGATTGATCTTTACATGAAAATGATTAACTTGATCCACAAAACATACAGTAAAAGCAAATGATAAAAAAGGAAGCTTATAAAGGAAATTGATTTATTTGAAGTGCCTTGTGTCTCTTTCACTTTCCTGCATATAGCAAATCAGAATTAGTGGCAATCTTGGCTCCAGCAGTCTGCCAGGCCAGCAGTAATAGGTTTCAGCCACGCCTTATTTGATTGCATTTTGTCTGAAGAAAAGGATAAAATAACTTTGGATTTATATATGAAGATCACCTGATTCTTAAGATCAGGAACTTTATAGAGGAAAGCATTCTCTTAATTTTTTAAATTTATTTTTTGTGGTAACATTTGTTTACTTTAGTGTCTATGATTCAGAGGAAGAGTTTCATACCTACTCCAATATACATCCATACACCAACTCCAGAGCAACTGTGTCCCTTTAGTAACAACAAAGAAACTAACAAAACTAAACTAAAACAAGTCTAGGGGAAGACTTTTTTAATGGCACATGGAGAATTTAATTTTCTGTTATTAGCATTATGTCATGAACCTGCATGTATCTTATATGTGACTTATATATGTAGCCATTTAATAAACAACCATACATCGATATGTCTTGAGCACTGGGGGTTATGCAAGTATAATGTCAATTTTAAGGATATCTAGCATAGTACCTGTCATACCCATAATCAACGTAGAACACATGTTGTCTTTTGTTATAACAATTGTTGTAAAAAATTCTGAGTGATACAACACTGCATCTCAAGTTCTACCATTTAATACTTACAGCATTTTTCAGAGGCTGCGAGCTAAGCCTGGTTCAGCACTCATGGTGGGAATGAAGAAAACTTTATTCCCCTCTTATCTGTCTTCAGAACTCTGAAGATAGAATGGCATGATTGATGTCCTGTGGGCAGCAGTGTAGCCATTCCTCCAATGTTTACCTTAAGATACATTCCTTGGGAGATACCAACAAATTTATGGGTGAATCCTCTGCCTCCAATTATCTCACGGGAACTAATATTTTACCCAGTTGTATTGTACTCTATCCATTTGTCTCCCTCGGTTAGTTGATCATAAGACATTCTCTTGGCTCTTTAAATTCTGGTTGCCAGGATGATGAGGCTACTGGCCATGCTTCCAGTAAGCCCTCAGTCTCCACAGCTGAGCAATCTCTCTCGTTGTCCTTTCTCACAGCCTGCAGCTCTTTACAAGCATTAATTATGATTGCCTTGTTACTAATGAGGAAATAGAGTGATAGAAATGCAAAGATGGTCATTTTTAGTTTCAGATATAGGGTAGGAGAGATTTTCCCTTATTCCTCTATGGTCTTCTTGGGATAGGCAAGTAAACAAATTAAGATCAGGAAAAGTCATAGAGAAAAAAAGAACACATTTAATTCCATATATTTGGAAATTTTGCTTGACTATGAATTCTAGAGTAAATATGACAGACCAGTGTCATATTGACCTAATGAATGGGATATGGACCTGGATGTCAAGAAAAGAGGATGCTACAAAGCCAGATGCTCTGTTACTACATGTCTGCCATATAGATAAACTTTCTTAATAAAAAGAATGATTTAAAGGTGGTTCTGGAGATGATACTAAGTCTTCATTGTTATAGGGGATTTAGTTTTTTACTCACTTTGATGTTACCAGTCTATATTTTCTTGAATGAAAGACATATTTCCGTTGTTTTTTTTTTAAACTATAACTCCCTTTTAAAAGATCCCCTGCCATCAATTCTATCTAAAACATAATTCTTTGTCCTCAACCTGAAGGGATTTGTCCTACAGATACCCCCTTCTTTCCTCTTTTCAGCATTGCATTTGCAGGGTGTCTGAAGAAAACCTAGGAATTGCTGATCACACTAGTCTAGGCATAGATGCACATTCACTCTGATAGGGCATCATTGAATGGTTCTCTGTAAAGAACGATAAACACTGTGTAGCTCAAGGTCTGTTGAAAGGAAGTCCAAGCACCATAAGCCCCTATGAAAATTTTAACATCCAACACATTTGAAGCTTGATGAAGACAAACCTGCTAGTTGCTTCTTTCTTTCTTTCTTTCTTTCTTTCTTTCTTTCTTTCTTTCTTTCTTTCTTTCTTTCTTTCTTTCTTTCTTTCTTTCTTTCTTTCTTTCTTTCTTTCTTTCTTTCTTTCTCTCTCTCTCCTTCCTTCCTCTCTTTGTTTCTCTCATTTCTTTTCTTTCCTTTTTTTTGTTGTTGTAACCACTGGTAGTTTCAAAACTGCAATTTTGTGTGTGTGTGTGTGTGTGTGTGTGTGTGTCTGTATCCGTATCTGTGTGTCCATCCCCCTGGTCTACTTGGGCCTGTATTCTCAATGGAAGTAACTATCACTTGAGGAAGACTGGCATGGCTGACTCCCATTATCCTCTCTGAAGGTTGTCATGTATGCTTTCTCTGCTACTGAGTATGTACGAAGTTATCTCTGTCAAATAGCTGTTGTGTTTGGGGCATAAACATCACTGGGAAAAGGTAGTCTTTTAGAGTAGATACTTGTTCCAAATGTTTGTATAAAGTAGGCAGAGTTTTCCAAGATGATTTCCTTTGTTTCATTCAACAAACATTGTATACGTGTCTACATTGTATACATGTCTAGTATAGGCACTGTATTTAACAATGAAGATACAGGGACCAATATTCTCAATTCTCAAGAAAATGAAAATCTATTATGAACTCTCACTAGCTATCAGTGTTAATGCTACTTTATTATATAGTAGTTCATTTATTATTACATTTTATTATATTCTCCAAAGCAGCAGCATGTTTTCTTTTCTGAAACTTAGATAATTTGAAAGGGGTCCCTGTCCAAAATTTAGTGCACATGTACAGTAAGCCGTTTTAAAAATGAATAAAATTCATCATTTCTAAAAATAAGTTCATTTTTTTTCAGCCAACAGAAGAACTAAGCAGTTTTTAGAATTAGTGTTTTCTCTAAGTGAAATTTGCCAGATCTAATTAGTTTTAAAAAAGGTAGTTGCTATGAGCAAAATTTATAATAATATGACCAGATAGTTGCGAAAATTAAGTTGTAGCTATGGTGCAATCAGACTATAGAATTTCCATCCTGTTTGACTTTTGCCACCCATGTGGTCTTTGGAACACTTCTTTCCTGTTTTGAAACTAACTGTAATTTATTCTTAGATTTGTGCAGGAAAAAAAAAAACAGTGACAAGACCATATGCACTTTACCTCAGTATGAATACAGTCTGATGGGAGTGTTTATGGGATTTTTTTTTCTTTTTAAATCCTTCTTCAAGTAGAAAGCAAGATGATAAAGATCAGGCACTGGGAGGCTGTGGCAGGGAGGGGGAAACAATAGCCCCTTAATAAGATTCTTGGTAATCAGGCAGGCATTTTTGTCTAAAGTTAAGAATATGCAAGTAACAAACTGACCATTTTGAAGGCTGCTATCATTACAGACTGATGTGTTTCTAATTACACACCAAGTGAAAGACTTCAGAAAAGAAATGACCTAGAAAGTCAACAGTTTAAGTATCTGACTAAGACAAGCAAGACTTATAAAGAATAAAACTGCAAGATTTGGACTTGTTCAAATTTTTTTCAGGATTTATTTGAAATCTGCTTTTTTGTACCTTCTTTTGTCTTTTCTTTCCAACTACTTTTACTTACGTTTACACTCAGCTTAAATGCTGAAATTGTATCTATCAAATTTCAGCAAGAAAGAGGTAGCACAATCAGAAAATTTCATGGGAGAATCTCTAGTAAATAGACTATTAGATATGGACAAGGTTAAGAGGGGACATGAATGGGGAAGCACCAGGGACTAGCAATGGAATAAAGCCTGTGCCACCTCTACTCTGCAGTCAAACCTCTAATCTGGAGGGGAACTTGTGTTACTGAGAGTCTCACAAGAGTTAATCCTAAATGTTGAGGCTCATCAAGGTTTACTGAATAAGGGCGGGGGCATGATAGTGAAAAACCTAGCTCCTTTACTTTCCTAGGTACTGTTTTCCTGTTGATGATTATGATTAGCCAAATCTAATCAGAAGCCAGAGGATAAATGAGTCTGGCATATGAGTAAAACAAAAATTAATAATTACATTCAGAATGCAGAGCAGGAAGGACAGAAAATATATTTAGGGACAAATGGAGAATAACCAGCACAGCTATCTTTAATAAGAGACCAATACAGAAATCACCTATGTATCATCTGTTTAACTTGAATTTCACTTCCAAGTACATAACCAAGGAAATAACTACAGGTGTATAAAACAGCCTCTTGGGGTGAAGTTAAAATCACTATTGTACATGCATAGAAAATATCTTCCTGCATGATGAGTCCTTCTAATCTACACTATTAGGTTTACATAACCAGTGCCATATAAACTTCTAAATTGGGCTGGATTGTAGCTACTAGGGAGTACTGACTCTGTTAGAATCTCTTTAGACTAGCTTTGTCTAATGGCAGCAGTTGCTGCTCTGTTGCATCAGGGAATTCAAGGCTAACATTTTCAGTTTGTATTTTTTTCACCAAAGAAGACATATAGCTAGATTTTTTAAAAGAGCTTTGCTTTTTAGAAGCCTTGAAATCAGACTAACTCTTCTAAGTGAAATCTGATGACCCCTATATTCTTCGGTCTTTTGAGCTCCCCATCTACTATTCCAAAGGAAATGACATAGTCCCCCTTACTTTGAGATTAGTCCATTCTCAGTGCTTCCTTATATTTGTGAGGTTCTGTGATGTTCTTCTATCATCTTTAATCTGAGTTTGGGCATCTGGATGTATGCTGGGTTTCCCCTCTAGCCTCTCACCTTTGATGACAAACTCATATATCTTACCTCTATTCCTCCAAACCCACAGCTCTACTAGCACAGTGTAGCTGTACAAAAAGACTTTTTCTGGGTATGTAGAGATAACAAAACAGAGACTAATTAACTGAGAAAGTAGAAATTCACTTTCGATAGAAAGTCTCTTGTAACAAGCTTGAATACCCTCTTATGTGAGTTTCTCTGTGAGCTCTTTCCTTTGTAGAGTCCAGGTTGTTGTCAGGGTCTTCTATCCCTTGTTTCCTATTTCAGTGCCTCTTCTATGTACTCTCTCCTCCAGGTCCCTACATTGTTTTGTCCCTCCTGTTTCTAGTTTGCTGTAGTACTTAGAAGACTACTCCATTTTTTCTGTGTTGTGTGATCTAAACGCTAACTTACCCTTACTGCAACTTCTGTTTAAAGCTAAGATCTTATAAAATCAAAAGTTTCTCTGAAACTAGAAATTCTACCTAAAAGAACATTTATTTCTCTACCCTTAATGTTGCCACCCTCCTGGAGAAACCAGATTAGTCACTGATGACTTATGTAATGCATTTCTTCTATCCGTTTCCTTTAATAGAAGTGCTTGCCTCTGACTCCTTCATAATGGTGGGAAATAAGCAGGTCCTCTGAAATAAGAAACAGGGTTTACCTGAAAAGAAATCTCACAATCTGTAAAGTTTGGTAATAGGTGGCGCTAGGAACAACTCAAAACCTTTTCTTCTGAAAGACATGAAAATCTAAAAGAATAAATTTAGAAATTTTAGCTGGTAAGATAGGGACTGATTTCAAGGCTAAAAGGTGATTATAATCAGCCACACAACTATAGCAAATGGTGTCCCACTTTGTATTTTTGTTTATTATAGGCTAGAGAGAAGTAAATTATCACTTCATTGCCAGCCAATAATCATTTTCCAGGAGAAGGTAATTTATCCACTGAAAGGGAATATTCATTGCTCACCTTTTTGATTACTCCATTGTGTATGTGACTGTTAAACTGTCTACTGACCATGAAAAAGGAATTTCTGTTCTCCAACTCATAGGTGCAACCAGTACAAAGCAGAGTATGAGTCAGATATGTGATCAGATCAAGTTAGTATCCTGCTTTTCCCATGATCATTGTGGGAGCAGCAAGCACCGTAGGCAGTTGACATTTTCAGCATCTATGTGTTAAATTTAACTATTAGGCTAAAGTAATCTTTCTTCTTAAAAATGTGGAAGAAACTACTTTCTCCGTGGTGAGGATTGAGAGAAAATGATATATTCACTTTAGAACTTGGGAGAGGGTGTAAGGAAAGTGAAAGCTTTGCTCAAAACCTTTAAATTTGCAAAACCAGGCACTATAAGAAGAAACTTTTCCTAAGGTATAAATGAAATTACCTTAACATATCCTTTCAAGTTTAGGCAATTTATTTGGCTACCTGGTTAGCTAGTTGATGAAAGTTGATAGAAAGTCCATTTTATCTAAAAGGGACGATTATATAGGCCAAAATATTTTTATCAGCAGTAGCTTTTAAAAAAACCTCTATGCTAAACCTAATATTACTTGAAATATGATAAAATTTCATTCTCATATGTGTTTCCCACTTTTGAACCTTAACTTATTTTTAAAATTATATGTGGTACATATATAATCATTAAAACTTTTATATTACTATAGATTTTTAATCTTATAAAACATCTGCACTTTGTTATTATTTTCCCCAAATATAGATTTTCTTTATACCGATGTGTCAGTTTGAATCCAGTGAAGGCAAATGGATTTATTTCAGGTAGCTTACTCCTCCTCTGATCTTATTTGATTTGTTGGATCATTTGTTGTATCAACCTTAACATTTTAATATATCAACTGTTTAATTTGCTAAATTCCTCTGTTTAATAAAACTACAGTGGTTAAAAACTGATGGATATATGCTTTAATTTCATATTATATTTATATATTATTTATTATTATATTTATTATTTATTTTTATTATATTTATATTATATCATATTGCTCTAATAGAACAAGTTTATTCCTGATTTTTTTAAGGAGGGATGGTGCTAATACTGTAGGTGAATATTTATGTGAATAACTTTGTTCCTGACATGGTTGAATAGGCAAAAGTTTGTATTTCTTTGTAAAAATTCTAATTAAAATCACTGTCATACTTGATGCTGATGTGCAGGGTCTGATTTACCTTTAGTAGATTGTTCCCTTTGTTTTTACTAGCTCACTGTGAGTTTCTTTGCTGAGATTTTACTTAGAGTGTGTATGCTTGTGGAGTCATTGCTGTTTTCTCTCTCCTTTCATCCAGTAATTCATCTTGTAGACTTACAGGAAAGAAATTGCGTAAACTTTTACTCACAATAAAATGGGACCGTCCTGCTCCTCACTGCTATGAGAAGTAGAGAGATAAAGTGCTGTTACATCTATTTAGTAAATTATTTGAAAATATATCAAGACAATTCTGTGGATATGTGTCACTCAGCTCTGCAGCAGAAAGTCATTGACTGAAGAACCGAGCTGCTACTGTTCTGGGTCCACTGTTCTATCATGCTGAGGTTACACTTTCTATATTAAATGAAAGATCAAGGTGGACTCTTCGTATAGTTCCATCTCTGAGGTCTAGGAAACTCTGTCATGGAAAGACCAACTAAACAGTTTCTTCTGACCTGGCTAAGCCCCCTTTCTTAGAATTGCTTTGGAGTCAAAGACTCTCTGAATCTCCTGCATTCCACCCTCCCTTCCCAGGAATTAGATCAGCATTTTGATCTGGAAACTCTTTCTTGCCCTATCCTTCTCTTTATCCTCCAGTAAGTATTTTGAATGTCTAATCCTGAACTTAATGTCTACTGGTGGTCAAAGAACCTGAACTAACACAATGTCAAAGTCAAAGTCAGCCTTGACTATTATTTTAAAAGTTAGCCTTTTTTTTTTTTTTTTTGAGAGTAGATTTTACCTGGGGTACCATCAACTCAAGCAACCCCAGCCTCAGCGTTCCAGGTAGCTAGGATTACAGGCGTGTACCACCACACCCAGCTATTTTTTGGGAGTAGGTCTTTCTATGTTAACCCATGCAGGTCTCCATAGCTCCATAGGCTGCGATTAAAGGCATGCCCCACAGTGCCCAGCTAACAGTTAGCCTTTTTCCTGCAATTGATGTTGTTGTTTAAACACTTTTGGAGAGAGTACTGTCTTTCACAATGAAGGCTTTTGGATCCTAGTGATTAATTTTCTGTGTACTTTCACTGTACAAAAAGTTTCATGGTTGCTCTGGCTCAGTATTTGGTGTCATTTTGTAGAGGAATAAAATATTGGAAGAAAAATAAAACTTCCCACCTTCCTTCAAAATTAAAGCCATATGTAAGAAGAGACAATGTTTCTATAGATCGTAGTGATTTTTTTTTCACTGATTTTTAAATTGTTTTGGAAAAATCCCATTGGGTCCCATAGACCCCATTTCTCTCTCTGTTTATATCTCAAAATTTAATCATTTTTATTTGAAAATAATTTGTTGATATGAAATTCACAAGATGTGAAAATAGCCATTTAAATGAATAATTCAGTTGCACAAAATACCTTCCAAGTATTGTGTCATTGCCAACCCTATACAGTTACAAAACAAGCCTGTCATTCCAAAGTAAAACTCTTATCCCATTAAGCAGTTTCTCTACATTCTCCTAACTCCTGATAACCACCATTTTTTGTTCTGTTTCTCTGATTTATTGATTCTGGATATTTCATAGAAAGGGAGTCAAATAATTTATATCTTTTTGTATCTGCTTTCTTTTTTTCCTTAGCACATACAGTTTAATCTTTTATTGATTTTATAATCAAAAGTATCCTTGGAAATAATGATTATTTTATGTTGCACAGGAGTGATTTTTTATTTTAACACCTCCCTCTTGCAAACCATAAGAAGCAGCTTCATTGTAATTATTATTTCTTTTTTATTCTTATTTGCTCATAAACTTTATCAGAAAGCATGGGAATTTTCTCTTCTTTCAGGAGAAAGTGGTGTTTCTAAATCCCTACATCAGAGTACAGAGAGCAGTGACCATAAACTCTACATAATGCTATAGTGACCCTCAGAACAAAATCAGTTCTTAATTTTCTGGTGGAATAAATAGGTACTTCAACTGCCCAAGGACTTATTCATACATCAAGGAGATGTCAAACTGGTATTAAAGACTGACTTGGCTTGATGTCTTGTTAAGTAGTTATGGACTAAACCCTGGGTCATTATCTGTCATTGTGGCTATTGATGGGATTTATGACTTAGGGGTACTTCTGAATATTACATGAAATGAGGTATTAGCCCCAGTTAATGTGGTGTTTAATGGGTAATGAACTCTGTGTGTTCACTGTTTTGTATGTTAGGCTATACCACATAAACTGTTGCTGTACTTGATCTTACTTTCACGTGATGTGTATCTCTGAAGCAAAGTGTTTTGTAGAAATAACACCTAAGTACTGGCAACCTTCCAAGCAAAATATAATAATGCTGTCTAAATGGGAGAAAAAGAAAACAGATAATTCAAAAATTTTGTTGTAAATATATGTGAAATCAGTCTTCTGGTACCCATTTATTTGGTGAGATGGAGCAAATGAAATTCTGTCACTTGTTCTATTCTAATTGAATGGAACTTGATCTTATTATGAACTGCTTTCTTAACTAGGATTGACTTTATCAAATATATGTATTTACATTTTATTCCCAACCCACTTACACCCATACTACTTCATTTACATGCTCTTTTCTATGTTCAGGGAACTAGCCTTGTGATAGTTATATGCCTAACTCATAAACTTGCTGTCTTCTTACTCACAAGTATGGTGCATTCACTTTTTTTTCTCAGTGACAGCAATTTTTCTTCTTCTTTATCTCTGCTTACAAAAAAACCTAGATTTCTCATCCCTTTTTAGTGACAATTATTACATCAAATGGTCAAGAGTGAGCAGCTAAAAACAATACTGGCAAGCAAAGATTTTAATGTCCCTAACCCTCAGTGTCTTTATCTATAAAACAAGAAGTCAGTCATGTGGAGGCCTGAATGACCTATACCTTGTGACATATTTAGTATGGTTCCTGACATGTAGTAAATACTATCTAATAATAATGATCATGATGATGTGGCTTATCTATGTGTTTCATCCTTTTATTTTTAGAGATGAACTGTTAGTTCTGTCAAATCTGCATCTTGGTTCAGAACTTTCTATTGAATTCTGCTTCTGCTTGTTCAATTATTTTCTAGATAGTCCCACATCAGTGTTCTTCTATGACATACATGTGAGTTCTCCAAGGCTCAGATTCATTTTTTTGACCTTCATCTCTGTTGTTGTAACCCCTGAATTTCAGGATCATGCTGATATTTGAATATATATGCATAGCTCTTTTCTCACTTTCCATTTCTAAAATAATCAAGTCCTATATATTTTTAACTCACAACCACTTTGTCCTCTGTTTACTTTCATTTCTATATCCTTGTCCATATGTGAAACTCCAGGTACCACCCTTCAGGACCCTATACAGGTTAAATGATAGTGATGATAATTTAATGATGCTAGGACAGCTAAATTTACTGCTCAAATTATCAGTTAAATTTGCTTTGTGCCAGGAACGATTCTAAAAATAGATAGCATGTATTACCTCAGTTGTTTCTCACACAATCCTCTGAGATATACATTGTTGCCTTCATCAGAAATGGCAAAAAAGCAAGGTTCAAAGATATTAATTATCTACAGAAGCCATGGTATTCACAATTGGTAACATTAGGATTTAAACTCAGGCAGTGTGATTCCAGAGCCTATGTGCTTACTGTGTCTTCACTGCTTCCCTCCTCCTTTTCCTTCCTTGCCAAAAGACTTTCACTGCTTCCAATGCTTTTCTTCTTGAGTCTGGGGAACATCTCTGTCTGTTTACTGTAGTATTGATAAATGTCCCTTAAGAGGATTGGAGTTTGGAGGTAGAACTTGTTACACATATTTAAGTGGGCGTCTATGCATACTGTAATTGCCTATATAGTTTGTTGTTTCTCAAAAGGAAATTAGAAGTTGTAACTTGGACAACATCCCACATACATGTTGAGTTGACATTCAAGGCTCTTGCCATTCACTTTCTAATTAGTGTTCTCAAACTTTCCCCCTAACATTGCTATTTCTTTATCTCTAACTCAGACGGACTGATCCATGCACTACTTGACCCTGATTTTATAGCCTCTTAACAACTTTACTCTTAAAACTTTTCTTACATCATTAATGCATCCCCGGAGATCTCTCACTTATCCCTCCCCAGTTTCTTTCTTGTCTATTCTCCCAAATTTAACTTCTGACACATCTCCTTTTGATATTTTCATGGATGATTACAAAATAGTACTGAGAGAACTTTTTTGCAACTCCTATAGCCAGAACACAAGGCAGGTAGACTAAGAGGTTTGTGGGAGTCAGTTAAGGCAGCCAGTTATTGTCCTGTAGGGTTAAGAATCTGCTGTTTCCAATAGGGCCTTTTTCTTTTTAAGGGATGATGTTAATCTAGATATTAAACTATAACTTCCTGAATTTTTTTAGTTGGTAATCAGTTTAAGTGAATTTTTAAGTTGATAATCTAAGTTCAAAACAAAGTGATTTTGGGCAACCACCAGTTTTTAATGATCACTAAGGAGCATATTGTTCACATTAATCAATTTGCTCATGCTGGTTGCAGGGAGAGTGCTATAGACCTCAATCTAAAAGAACAGGTCCTTTTCTGTTGAGGGAAATGATTCACCAGTAAACACCAGGTGTAGTTGAACAAAACAAGTTTGTGTTAGAAGTTCATGCATGAGGTCACCAGGGCTGGAAAGGATACTTAGGTTCTCAAAGGAAATTAGAAGATGTTTAAAGGGTAAAAATCATGATGTGGGGTTGAAAGTAGTGCTTGTTCAAGACTGAGCATCCAGGTATGCGTAGAGAGGTTAATACCCCAACTGTGCATGTGGGCTTTCAGATTTCTTCCTCTAGGAAACTGGGAGATAAATCATTAGGATCTAATGTTTTCTGTTTAATGCAGTGTATACCTGATAGACAGTGTGGTGGGTCAAACTTTTTGGATAGTGCTCTCCAGTTCAAGATTTCAAACACTTGTTCAAGGACGAGTTGGGGCAATTCAATTTGCCATCTCTCAGTTTCTTTTACCTAGGTTTTCTCAGTACAGTCTTTTAATTGATCAAAGTTTACTTAGTTGCTTAGAAAAAAAACTTACTCTCAATTGAAAATTGTCTTTTAGCAAACATTGCATGATATTTGAGAATAACAATATAATAATGAATATCAACTAAGCAAAGTACTTATTGCATTAATCATAAATGATAACTTGTTTGGATGGCAGCTTCTGCCCCAAAGAGTGATTGTAAACTAAAAAATAAACAAGCAGACAAGTAAGCTAAACAGGAAATGTAGCAGCCAAGAATTTAATAAGCACTGGACTTAAAACACATTGAAATGCCTAATATGACAAATTATCAGGCAACCCCTCAATTGTATGTTATGTGAATAGATTTCTTTAACGAGAGAAAATTGAACACAGTGCTTTTTTTTTTTCAGTAATGGAAGTTCAGATTTGAAAATAAGTTTAATTTTTAAAATAGCCTTGTATTGTTTCTCAGGTAATCTAAAAATATTTTCACTTGGAAGTTTTGAAATAAGTCAAGGAATGAAATTTGAAGTTGATAACTTGTAATTACACTGACTTTTTTCTTTCTTGAATATTTTTCAAAGTGACAATGCTTATAAGAAATGTCCCTTTATCAGCAATGGCCTTGCAATGCTAGGATTGTATCAGACAGACGGCTGTGAGGATATGTGAAAAGTCTTTCCAGAGGAGCAGATGAAAGGTTCTGTCAGCCACTGAGGGTGCTTAACCATGGCACTAGCCCCCCAGATCCCAAGAACATGTACAGTGCTTGACTTTAGCTAACGGAAAAGATAAAATGTATATAGGTGTATTGCTGCTGGAGGAGATGGTAATCAGTCAAACAAGAAGAGTTTTGTCTGACAAGGTGTATTGTAGGTTAGAGAATAAATAATGAAAGTAATGGCAGTAATTAAAATGTGTTTACTTAGATGAACAATCACTTAAAATATGGTTGTAGCCGGGCATGGTGGTACATGCCTGTAAGCAGCAGCCTAGAAAGCCACTAGGGCCAGGGATTGTGGTTCGAGTCCCGCCGGGGCCAGATAGTGAGCCTTAGTTCCAAAAAAAATATAGCTGGGCGTGATGATGCGTGCTTTTAATCCCAGCTACCTGGGAAGCTGAGGCTGGGGATTGCTTGAGTATGTGGTTCCCCGGGCAACGTGAGCCTGCGATTCCACAGGCAAAAATAGCAAGACCTAGTGTCAAAAGAAAAAAAATGGTTGTAAAGACCTCATTATAGACAGACTATCCATGAAACATAAATACAATTGTTAGGTTGAGAAGTAATTAATTTGCTCTCAAAGGTAGAGTAATGGATAACCTGTGCCCTGCCTCTACTGTTTGTATTGGACATGTCTCCAAACATATATATGTACTCTTCCAATATTTTAAAACTTACTAAGTTACACACAGATTTTATAAGGTGCTGGGTAATTATAATTTTGAAAATGTGGCAGAAAAGTTATATTTGAGGATCCATAAGAGTGTGAGAAACTGTAGATACGATGTACCCCTAGAAATTACCCAAGCCAGATGTCTCACTATGCATATATATGTTTTCTCTTCCATTTCTGTTAGTCTTCAATTGAACTATTACCTAAAACTTGCAGTAAATATCAAGTACAGTGATAATTCTCAAAATTTAATATCAGTCACAATTACTTATAAATGCTTATAAATTTCCAGGCAGTTGGACACAATCCAAGAGTCTGTGATTCAGTAGGTTGGGGTTGGGTCTGAAGATGTGCATTGTTAACACATTCCCAATGATGCTAATATCACTGATATATACTTTGCCAACCGCTTATATAGAAAACCAATTAGTGAATGAAAATGACTTTCAAAGGTGAATGACTTTAAAAGTGCTCTAGAAATTACAGTGCTCTAGAAATTAGACTAATTCTCAGGACTTTACTGAAAAGGAAGGAAGGAGGGAGGGAGGGAGGGAGGGAGGGATAGCAGTCTGACTGAAAACAGTTTTCAGTTTTCCCCTGGTGCTGGGGGCAAGAATTGTGTTCCCAGAACATGAAGTCTAGGAATAAATTTTTTCCACTTGCTAATTTTGTGACATTAGGCAAGTTACACTCCTGTGTGTCTTAGCTGTCTCCTCTGGGAAATGCAGGTGATAGTAGTTCCTCCATCATGGAATTCTTGGGAGGATCCAATAAGAGAATACTTGTGAAACTTTTAGCATCAGAGTTTGCTTATACAGATGGTCATATTATTATATGAAGCCATTAATAATATGCCAAAGGAATGTTATTTTAAGTATGTATATGACTTCATCTGTTTGGGCTGCTATAACAAAATGTCATGGTCTGGATGGCCTAGAAACAGAAATTAACTCCTTGTAGTCTAAAATCTTTTTTTTTTTTCTTTGAGACTGTCTTTCTAAGTTGCCTGGGGTAGTCCCAAACCCACCGACTCAAGTGATCCCTAGCCTGAGTCTCCCAGGTAGCTGGGATTACAGGTGCATGCCACCATGCCCAGCTCCTCATAGTCTAAAATCTTGAAGGCTGAGCTCAAGGTGGCTCTGTGGGTTGTTAAGATTGCAAATTTCTCACTGTGTTCTTAAATGGTGAAAGAAGCTAGAGTGCTTGTGGGATCTTTCTTTAAAAAGCACTAATCCCAGGAGGTCCCAACTCTCATTACCTAATTACCTCCGAAGACTCTAATTTCTAATACCATTACTTTGGACACAGGGTTTCTAACATGTGAATTTTGTGGAGACACACATATTCAGACTGGAAAGCTACTAGAATACAGTGGAAATAAGTTCTTGGTCTTTATAATAACATTAGTGTGCTAATTTAGGGTTTTATCTCAACTGTGGTTAAGACTATTTCCCATGGGATTATTACATGTAATGGAGACAGTTCTGATTCTGTTTTAAAGTACTGTTGATGCATGTATAGCACTCAGCATGTGCCATTTATTGCCTAATACACATTGTGAGTCCTTTATTAATGAGTGTATGGCCTTGTTGGTTTGACAGATGCTATTTTTTTTCCAGGGTGTGGGGGAGGTTTAGGCTAGTGGTTTTCAGGTAAGTGTACAGTGATTATAGCAGCATATATAACAGAAGATATTAGAGAAGATGAAAGAGAGTGTGAGGTCACACCCACTTAAAGATTACTCTTTATCAGAAAATGGAAATCTGGTTCTTTGTGTCTGGATATATGAGAGAGCTAGCTGGGTGCTCAGTGAGTTTTGTTGAAACAATCACAGTGCAAGAAGAACACATGAGTGGTATAATAGCCACTGATATTTTTAAAGACATTGCAAGGTGAGATTTCCACTTCAGTTGTTGTTGCCTTTATTGCTGAATTCTTGTGTTCTAAGTACTTGAATACTTCAAACGTGTTTCCACAGGGATGATTCCTAAACACTGCACAGCTTACACATGCTAAATGTGGATCTCTGACTGCAGATTTAGGCTATTTACATGGTAGTCAGAAGAGGTGAGTGTGAGGAGGCTTGAAGAAGGAGGGAAGGAAGAAACCTTCTGGAGGCAGTAGAGACCTTGGAACCTGGTGGGCTTGGAACTGCCTGGGCCTGAAACTTGGTTCTGCTACCCTACATCTGGCAAAGTTACTTGCTTGCTTCCTGCTGTAGTATCCTCCATTATTTCATAAGGAAGAGCAAATCTTTGTATGCACTCAGAGCATTACCTGCTACATATTTAAAACTAAAGGGTTAGTGTAATTTATATAATTTAATCTGGAGGATAGTCCCAACTTTTAATACATGCCCCAGACACAAAAGAAATACAAAGTAATATTGTAAATCTCTTAAGAGTAACATTGCTAAACAATGTAATTTATATAATTTAATCTAGGAGGATAGTCCTGACTTTTAATACATGCCCCGACACAAAAGAAATACAAAGTAATGTTGTAAATCTCTTAAGAGTAACATTGCTAAACAATACTAATATTCAACTCATAAGAATTCTGCTATGCACACTCTTAGAATAACCTAGCTATACAGTTCAGAGTTGCTGTTTTCTTGTTCTTCATATCTATCTGTAGTAACAGTAATGTCATGCTATAATACCAGCTTTCCACATGAGCTATTTTTTACTTACTATTGACCATATAGATATCTTACACTTAATAATTCCATAGACAAAGCCACATGTATTGCATTTTGTGGGTGACTTAAGGCATTTGCAAAAGTTATCAAGGACTTGAGAACTTTATCCACAGTGAATATTTCTCCCCATGAATGGAAGACTGGTGTTCACAAAACAAACTGTTTGGGTGTGTTTTTCAAGCTACTTCTTAATTTCATTGCATCTTAGATTGTAGCATTAAGTAAAACTAAATATAGGAAACTGGGGTCAGGCAAGGTGGTGGGTATATAGCAAATGTTATTTTGCATGCACGTTGTTTTCTTTTTAATTGTATACAAAGTCTGTTATGTTAGCAACTTATCTGTTCATTTTTCTTTGCTGTAATAATAGATTTTTGCTTAGAAAGCTATGGCCATTACTGAGCAATTAGAGCAAGATGAACATATTTAAAAGCTGTATAGAGTAGAAGGAGGAGAAGGCATTGAGCATAAAATTAAACTTCTGACAATAGATTTTCATTTAAATGATTTCTGGGATTTTTTTTTTTTTTTTTTTTTTTTTTTTTTTTTTTTTTTTTTTTTTGGTAACACATAAGTACCTCCTAGCTTTGTTCATCTTACATAGTATTTCTTCTAAAGCACTGAGTGTGCTGAGGGAATGTATAATCAATTTGTTCTATTTTTCAAGCTGTTTATTGGTTGAGTATGCTGTAGATTTGTAGATTTATCATGGTTCAAAGTGGTATTTTTTAAAATTCATAATTATATTCTATAGTGATTCATAATGGAGCGAGCCCTAGACAGTCTTTATATGAGTGAAAGCCTGCTTCCTCCTTGCTTGTTTTTCAATCCTTCCTATAATGAGACTCCAACCATGAAACATTGGTCATCTTTCATGTATGTAGGAATCTGTTTGATACATGTAATTCATATTTTTGATATATCATATCCATCACAACTTGTTTCTGAAGTAGGTAGAGACTTATGTTTTTGCATCATTTATATTTACTTAGTAAAGACCAGGTTTTTTTTTTTTTTTTTTTTTTTCTTCAGTGAAATAATTGCTTTGAAAATTAGGAGGCAAGGCAACATGTTAGAGATGAGACTATTTATCATTTATTTTCTCAGTGGTGCTTTAGATTATTGCATTTTACTAAGATTATGGAACCTATCTACCTAGCTACAAATTACATGCCTTCTATAATAAAAGCAGTGATATTTGACTTTTTCTCTTATTACATTAATAAAAACTAAGAGGAAAATGTATTGTAGCAGGTTGATACAGCATTTAATTAGATTTTGAAATATGCAGTTAATGGTAGAAAATTCTGAGAAATATTGATTCCTGTCCTATGTGCATATGTGTGTGTTCATGGGTGAGAAGAATGTAAGTGACAAAGTAAGAATTACTATTAAATACTTTGAGGTTAACTGCTACTGCATTTTTGCATTTCCTTTCCTGTAGTTTATGTGAAAGAAAAAGAAATGTTTTTGTAGAGATATCAAACCTTCAAGTTGCAATTGTATTCTCTCAAAGACTGGGAACACATAACACCACTTTCTTATCACCTCTGGATTTCATTTCATGAGATATTTCTTTTGTGAAGTTTATGTTTGCTAAGAATTGTATTGAACACTTTTATTATTAACTGAGTAATAATACCTATAAAATTTTTGATATATGATCTCCAAAATTTTAAGATAATTTTCACATAAGAGTTTTCAAAAAATATTTACTACTCTGCAAAGATGAGTCTTTTTTTTTAATAATTGATATCTTTTTAACAGTGAGAACTTTAGTTATCGCTGAGGGTGAGGGCAGATTAAAAAATTACCTATTAATTGGAGATTAGATGAATCAAAATTTAAAAATTACAAAATAATCTATGTTGTAAAATATTACTTTTATTAATATGTATACTTCTTTGTCTTCTAAATTATGATAGTGACTTTGTTAAATTGGAAATCTGTGAGTTGGTTTTGTTGTTGTTTGTTTTTGTTTTTTTAAGCTGTTCATGTTCATGAAAATTTAGTCTTTAAATAATAAGTGGTATGGCCATGTGTAGATTTAGGGTATGGTTTTCAACTTTGGCTCTACTGACAGTTTTAGTTTTGTTGTGGAGGCACTTTCCTGTGTGCATGAGGATATCAGTGTGCATTAGAGTATTGAGCAACACCCTTGATCTCTAGAGATGCTTTATCCCCAACTGTGAAAACCAAAAGTATAAATAAGCATTGTCAAATATCTCTAAGCAGTGAAAAGGCAACAAAATTGACTCTTGCTTGAGGATCACTGCTCTAAAATGTTGACAGAAATGTCCAATTCAAGTTTCCAATTATTGTTTTTTTCCCCACAAATCTCAACAATGACTGACAAATCTTTAAGACCATTATAAGAAGAAATTTCAACCACTTACGCATAGTTGAAATATGCTACATCATTTTGGCCATTAAGAACTCTAGGAATTCATGGAAAAGTAAGCACAAAAGACTCTACTAGTCCCTACCTACTTTTCTATTAATATGCATTCCTATTACTTTCTTTTAGTGCAAATTCATTTTAACAATGCAACTAGAATGGTTGAGAATTGTAACATAATGAATAGTCTAGTAAGTAGAGTTCATTTCTTCTTAGTGAATGAAAATTTGAAAGGAGAAATGTCACTAGAGCTTCTTGTGTACTGCTGAATTTGATTTGACAAGCTAATCATGACATCAGCAAGAGGTCTGTGAAAGGTAAAGATGTTGCAGCAGGGAGTGGAGGCAGCATCTGGAGAAGATGATTGCTAATGATATCAAGAGGTCTCATTTCTCATTTTCTACCTAATCCAAATGCATGTTGTACTTGATCTGCTTGTCATTTAGAAATTTAAGATAGGCCAGATGCTGCATTTGGTATGTTCTACACTGTTCTGTTTGGTTTATGAAAGACCTGTGGAAGTCAAGGTATACAGAACTGATTTCTAAGTGTCTCTAAGTGTGTAAATGGAAGCAGGGAGGGGGGAAAGGGGGTAGTCTGATTAGATTACTAGGTTCCATCAAGAAAGAATATGGATTCTAGATT
This sequence comes from Uropsilus gracilis, assembly GCA_004024945.1. Taxonomy (NCBI): domain Eukaryota; kingdom Metazoa; phylum Chordata; class Mammalia; order Eulipotyphla; family Talpidae; genus Uropsilus; species Uropsilus gracilis. Next base: position 77,009 of record PVHY01001936.1, on the reverse strand, counting down.
TGAGTGGCTAACAGTGGCACAGTGTTTATTTAACAAATAGGAAAAAAAAAAAAAAAGAAAGGTGAAAAGAAAAGGAAAGGAAAAAGTGATGACCAGAGGATAAATTTTTCCTGTAGTTAGTAATAGTCATTGTAAAAATTATATTGTTATTATGTATATTACCAGTTTGTACTTCTGCCTTAATAAGATCGTTTCATCTGTCTTGAGCTAGACTAGGTCATAATAATGGACTTAAGTTTGAGCACCTGGGTGAATTCATGCCTTTCAAGGCACATGGGAAGGCACAAGGCAAATGGCACATGAGAAGATTCCAGTATTTTCTGATATGTAGTCTTCATTGTGTTTATAATATTTGACAAATATATTTGCTTCCATGTCCAATGAGCCTTATTTAGCACATGAGACTACCATTTCCTTGATATGTATCGTGTTCTAGGCACTGCACATTCTTCTACACAGTTACAGACCAGTTGTCACAACCTTCAATCCCTAGTCTGTACAATTTAATTTCAAAAATGCCAGTATATGTATATACCAGAAAGTATAGTAAGTAAAGTTAAATATATAGATTTTGAAAGTAAGATGAGACAACAATGCAAGCATTCCTTAATCTGCTCTCATCCCTGTTCTTTGATTCGCTTTCTCCTCCACTTTTCTGTTAAAATACTATTTCCTACTAAGCAATTTAGCATACCTCTGCAAAGTTTGGGAAGTATTTCGGGGGGGTAATCATAGCAACAGAATATTGACATAATGTGGAATTATTTATGAAAAATATGAAACGCCAAGACACTATCCGTAAGTTATTTGGTTTATGTCAAAAATTGTGGAATTCAAAGAATTCAAGATCCCTACTTATAATGAGTACCAGGAACCATTCTGTGTGACTCTTATGGCTGCCATCCTGTGGGCATGGGGCACCTGGGAAGTAACTTTGTAAAGCTATGGTTATGCTTGAACCAAGACAAAGCCAGACCCTATCTTCTGGTGCAAACTTCTATCTGTCTCTCACTCATCAGATCAAAAGGTTCAAAGAGGTTGGAAACTGGTAGTGATAATATTGATATTTGGTTTGTAATTCTAACAGGTATCTGGAAAAGTGAAAATTTTGATATGTGGATATTTATAATAACATTTAGACTTTTTTTTTTACTTATTTAAAATGTATGAGAAGCTACTCTGAGTCTCAGTATTCTTACTGCAAAATGAAATAATTTGAGCACCCGACCTTAATATTCCTTTGAGGTTTAAATGAGATAAAATGTGTGGATTCAATATAGTCCATTGGCCACATAAATTGTTCCATAAATGGTAGGTATTATTATTGATGATACTATTGTATATTTAAATATTAAATATTTAATGAAGTAAACTATTATAAATTCAAATGCATATGCTCTAAAGATATTATTGGTTAAAAATATTTAGATAGGTAAGTAATTTTCCCCAACCTGGGAATTGTTTTGTAATGTAAATCCCTTAATTTAATTCTTTTATAAATTAAGGGTTTTCTGTACCAGGTGTTCTGAAGCTGAGTATATCCTACCTCTAGAATGTACCAGATGGCTTATTGTGACTCCAGATAGTCATATCTTTTAAAATATTGACTGATTATACAAGATTGTGCTCTAATGAGTTGAAATACTTAGGGCAATTTTCTTTTTATTGATGACCTACTTCTGTTCAATATTGAAATAAATAACATGCCAAATTTATTCTTGTTGAGCCAATATCACTCAGTTTTCTGGTATTAAAAGAGAAAAGTATTCCCACTTACTAGTATTATTAAAATATAATTTCCTAAGGAAAAGTTCCATGCTAGTACTTATGTTTAATTGATGCCTCTAATATGTGCATTGAATATCTATAAAGTGTTTGAATTAACTAGATAACTTTTCCAGTCATTCACTTACTTAAAGCAATACTGTGAAGGAGGTTTCATCTAGAAAGTTGCATTCTGATTATAAGAATTATCTGAGAAAATACTTCACTTTTTCTGTGGGAGGATGTACTTAAATTTAAAATGAAATTTGTTCCTTCTGGCCTCAGGTGCTTGTGCATTAATGCAGAAATTAATATTAAGATAAAGATCTTGAACAATTAGGTATAAGTACCTAAAACTCAATTAACCTTAAGCAGATTCCACTATAGCAGTGGCATCTCATTTTCACTGCTATGGGATTAAATGAATTCTTTATCATTGTACAACCAAAGACAAATGTCCAATTCTCTAAGATCAATCATAGGAGCAATTCTCCAAGGATTAGGGATGTGTACTATTTACTCAACTTACAGTGTTTTCAAACTTTTAGTAGTTTTTATATTCTTCTTCTTTGATTAATATTGAATCAATGTAAAATTTATGCGGTGACAATGAATTTTCCAATTTAACCCTGAGGTCAAGAAATTTCCAATTTAACCTATATAATAATGACCCTGATTTCTGTATTTTTTATGTAACTAGTTTATAGGTCAAATGTAGATCATAATATTTAAAAAATCATTTTTGAAAGCATACAAAAAAAAGACACACCCATCTGAAATTACCTTAGTAGTAAGATAATTTTTTTATATCACCTTCAAATGTGAACTGTGTAGGTTGTTCTGTACTTTTGACAAATAATGGTAATAGAACTTGCCAAAAATTTCTTCATATTTCAGCCTCTGAATGGGTAATGAAATGTCTCTAGACTTATTATGAAAAGAGACATGATTTTCAGGTGCCTTGGTGGTCTTGGTTTGTAAGTTTACCTCCTAAAAAATAAGCACATACCAAAAGAAGAAAATTTAAATGAAAGAAATAATTTCATGTTTTTCTATCATATTATATGGTCAGTTTATTTGGGTTGAGATGTGGGATTTTATTATATAATCTTCATGTCCTTTTTTTTTTGTTTCAAACTCAGGTACTATGAGCTTCCCTCATGTATTTAAACCATTCCTTAATTATTAATCTATGTATTTCTGTAACACATATTATTTAAGATTAAATTTCAACCAGTATTGATTAAGTCATCAATACTGTTGGATTTCAGTATTAAAAGGAAGGGGTTTTGCTGGCATCTATTGCTTAATTTTCTATATATCACTAAAACATAGAGTGCATTATTTGCAATAACCATGGTATGGAGACAAACTAGTGCCCAACAACGAATGTGTGGACTAAGAAGATATCCATTGGTATAATACTCAGCTAAAAGAAAGTTGAAATCTTGCCATTTGCATATCATGCACAAAATTTGTGCTAAATTATGTATGTGAAATATGTTAGGAGAAAATATACAACAAATATATAAATATACAATGATTTTACTCATATGTGTAACATAAAAAAAGACAAGGATCAGGCAAAACCAAACCAAGAAACACCCTTGAAGTCTGAATGTACTGAGGCTACCCAAAATGGTGGGTAGAAAGTAAGAGTCAAGGGGGAATATGCTCAATGAATTATGGTGAAAGATTATTTTAGTAATTTGGTGATAGGTGTAGTGTGAGGAAATAACACTTATAATATGTACCTATAGCCCTAAAACATTACAGTCTCACAGTTAGAAAGACATATAAACGCACAGTATTTTAAATTAACATTGCGTCAAGAAACATAATAAAGAGTTTCTAAATGGAAGTACTTTGACTCTCCATTGCAATCCATTGTACTATTCTCCCCGTATAGTTACTTCCCAAGATGAGATCCATACTCCTCTTAAGTGCTATTTTCCTTAGGGCCTTGTATTTTAGTTTTCTGTGTACTTTTTCAAATTCTACAGCAGATAATGATGAAAGATGAAAGGTGTTATAACTATCAAGGATAGTGGGACTCATAAATGACTGAATAAACAAATCAGACAAAGAATGAAAGCCTAGCCTTATCTCCAGGAAGTTATAACTACAGTTCTCTGGAATTCATGTGTTCTTTTCTACTTCTCTATATCACCGTTCCCAGTGGGGGATACTAAAATATCTATGTTGCATCCTGTCTTAAGCTAATATATTTGTCTTTCATTTTCAAAGTTGGCAAAAATAGCTATTGAGCATTTGTCTCTGGAAAAATTTACTGTTTTTAAAAATACAAGAAAATTGATACCTTGATAAAGATGCTAAAGGTAATATGCATCTTTTATATTAGGGAGAGGAATAGTTGCTTTGTGTTAACTTTCTCATTACCATTCTGGACTAAATTTGGGGACTTGTTTTGCATTGGAAAACAATTTCTTTTTTCACATGCTGTTCATTTTTCACAATCAGAAAAGATTTTAGAGTGAAGTAGCAGACTCCTTTATGAAGGCAGCTGTCTTGTGTGTGTTTTGTAAATATATATATTTATGAAAATTCTGTGGCAAACACATTTTCTCACAGATTTTGACACTTTTTGGTATCATTTTCTGGACTTTACAAAAGCTGATACTTTGCAAAAAATAACATTTAATTTACATATATTAAATCTTAATATTGACATAATCAACATCTGACGTTATATGATTAAAATAATGAAAAGTTTTATTTAAAGGATGCCATTCAGATAAGATAAGCAGAATACTAATGAAATTAAGTAACAAAGTTTTTGTTTTGTTTTGCTGTAATTTTGCATGGTATCCACTAATTACATGTGACTATTTAAATTCAATTTAAATTTATTTTATTTTATTTCACTTTTTAATTTAAATGTATTTAATTTGAAATAATGAAATTTCAAAAAGTTTGCTCCCTTAGTCATACCATACCATATTTCAAGTGCCATATTTCAAGTGCTGTTGGTCACACGTTAGTAATGAGTTCCATCTGATAACGCAGACCAGGAATATTCTCATCATTGCATGTTTTAAACTAGGGAGGGATTTAGTTCTAGTACACAAAGTTGCAAATTGATCTTGAGAAATTTGCTCTGTAGAACAGATATATGAGCAAAATTATATCTGAACCTATAAAAATTGAGAAAAGAGGGGAGAATAATCTTCATAGAGACAAGTTCCAGAATGTGGAAGTAATCTGAATTAAAATTGGGCTGTTATGTTCACAGAATAGTATCAGAATTTTTCCTTGCTTGCCTGTTTTAAGATGGTAGATTAGTAGCAATATTCTTAATATTCCTGTAACCATATCATAAAGTACTATTGGTAATCTGCTTAAGGACAGTGTTACATTCAAGGAATCATGAATCTGCTATATAAAATAATCAAAAAGTCATTTTATTAGAATCATTAAGGAACGAATAATTAAAGAATGAAAGAAGTGATTTATAACATAAAGTGAAGTCATTTGTTTACTATCATTCACCACTACTAGTGTGAAAGTCTCTCCTTTGTCTTGCAGAATTCCAAATGTCTTAACAAACCTTCTGTAACCCAGCTCTTTATCACATATATTAAGTTGTGTTGTCTTTTTAATTTTTTTCCTTATAACCTATTATCTGGCTATTGAGCAACAAAGAGAACTGCAAAAGTGGATTTTTGAGTAGCAGAATCTGTCATCCTTAATAGACTTTTAAAGAAAAGACACTATGAAACAACTATTATCACATCTAAACATTAGAGGAAATATTCTAAATGCTTATGGGAAAATCAATTATATATTTGATCTTGACTTTGAACTCCACAGGTTTTAGATATCAAATTGTTCCTTCCATATATATATGTATATATGTATATATGTGTATATATATATATAATTTTATTTTATTTCCATGCTGGAAAGCCTTTTATGTAAATGACATTATTTTACTTAAGAAGCTATGTTGTAGGCAATCTTGAATGTGGGTTTGTTTCTCTTCATTTTCTTATCATAGTGGAAATAAGAATATTATTTTATAATAATATAAATTATTATATTAGTCCACTAGTCTTTTTTTTTCTTTGTTAAAAAAATGTGCTATCACTAACTTTAATGCTTTTAGTCCAGTTAATTATGCAGGGTAAAATCAAGTAAATTGATTTGGGAAGTTAATTTTGAATCAGTAAAACCCTAGTTATCAACTATTCTGGAAGAAATGGGGGTTACTACTTTCAATTGCAAAAAGTAACTAAATCCAAAGAGTGTTACCTTTCAGTAGATCTTTGAAAATGATCTTAGTAGATCTTTTTAAGTTAGTAGGGATGACTCATTAATAATTAAACCATGAGGTTTTCGTTTGTTAAATTTCTAAAGGATTTGAGCTATCTGTTGACTTAATACCGCTGTTGCAGGCATCTGACAGAGTCAAATTTTATTTATATTTGATTATGAAAAAATAAATTGAGATTCATAGGCTTAAACCAGCATCGCAAATATTTCAAAAGGAAACAAAATCATTAATTTTTCAAAGGCTGTATGTACTAATTTTAATGAGGAGACTCAGCATGCACACAGATTCTAATCTCTGCTTTCACTTTTCTTGGTTTCCTGAATTACTAGGTTCACTTGCTCACACTATAATCTTCAAAGTAGTCCCTCTGTTTCCTGGCGTTTTCTTTTTTCTTTCTTTTTTTTCTTTTTTTGAGACTAGGTCTTGCTATTTTTGCCCGTGGAACCGCAGATTCTTGTTGCCTGGGGTACCACAGACTCAAACAATACCCAGCCTCAGCTTCCCAGATAGCTGGAATTAGAGGCGCGCGCCACCACGCCCAGCTATTTTTTTGGAACTAGGTCTTGCTACGGGCCCCAGGTGGGACTCGAACCGCGATCCCTAGCCCCGGCCGCTTCATAGGCTGAAGCTTACAGGCACGAGCCACCATGCCCGCCTAGCTTCCTGTCTTTAGTCTCACAAGACTGTCGGAGCAGATTGTACTGGAAGTTTTAAATTGAGATTTAGGAAGGGTATTTTGGTTAGAGGTTGGAAACTAGCATTTCACTGAAGTCACAATTTACTTTCTCTGGATTGCTAATTATTTGGAATGTAATTTCCAATAATTTATGGATATTATTGGGATAACTACTGCCTTTCTCTCTAATACCTAAATAAAGAATGGATCTCTCCACTGCTCAAGGATCTGTTAAAATGCTCAACTTGATTACCAGTTTCTTGTTTTAAAAGCCTTTGATGACTTTGCATTACTTTTAACAGTTTTAACTTAAGGTAGTTTTTGAACCCCTATGATAGTGTTCCTGCTTATATTCAGGCTAATCTGATGCTGTTCTTTCTTGCTGTGTATACTGCAGCCATACTGGTCCACTTTCTTTTCCTCAAACATGACAAACTTCATCACATCTGATTCTGTCCTCTCTATCTGAAAGTTCATTGAGTCTTCCTTATTCATTAACTTTTAGCTCATAGGCACTTTCTCAGGTTATTCGTCTCTGATCTTATCTCACCTCATCCCTCCCCACCCTCTTCACCCACTGACTAGATCTGTTTCATTGCCTCTCTCTCATTGTAATGATTATAACTTTATAATTATAATTATAATTTTTGATCACTGAAAATTCGATTATCTTCTAATTTATACTAGAAGCTCTTGAGAGCAAGGCAGAGACTAATCAGTTTATAGTAATGTCTCTAGGACTCAAATATTATGCTTGGCATTTAAAAACTTTTACTAAATATCTGCTAAATAAATAAACATTATTTTGGAAACACTAGATATTTTGATTTGGCATATTTTACAGCAGTAACAGATTCTCTTCTACTTGATTATGAAACAACACCAAAAAGTTAAATTATTCTCTCTTAATTTAAATGTTTGTAATTACCCTAAACCACCCAAATGTACTAAACATCCATCTAAATGAACATCCATTCCAACTGTACCAAATTCAATATCAAAAAACCCCTTAAATTTCAGGGAATGTAAACTGATCATATCAGCTACCAAACATATTTTCTTAAAAGTCTATGAGAAAGAAGGAGTCATTGTTAAAAAATAAAAGATACCCTAAAGGATATTAAAAATTGAAGATAAAAGGGAAGTTTGTTAAAAAAAAAGTTAATGCATATTGAAATCAATATTACTTATTTTATATAATAAGCAAGTTAAGGATTGGTTTGTTGATAGAAGTAGATGGATCTGATTGCCTTCATTACTTTTACGGTCTTAGACCAATGCTTTAGAATCCCAGTGTGGGCCTATGTGCGATATGCTAGAGGGAAAGGAGACCAAGAGAACAGAGAATTAAAATGATATGCAGATGAACACAGTTCTTCTCTAACATAATATTTTAAATAGCTAAATTTTAGATGTGGCACAATCAAAGGTTAATCTCCCACTTATGTTCTACAGAGTCTTAGTAGATATTACTGAAGGAAATAAAAAGAGGTAGTCATTTCTGCTCAGTTTGGAAAGTTGGTTTAAATAAAACTTAGTAGGTATTTCAGTATTTGACTTTCAGAGTAAAGTCTTGCTAAACTGGTTAATAGCATTTCTAGGTCAAAATCACTGACATTTCTACTAATTATTCTGCTCAGATACTATATGAGTAAAGATAAAGGCAGTATTTAAAACACTCCAGAGATACTTTCCTAAGTATAGACTTATGTAATGAAGATACCACCTTTGAAAAATTTTTATAAACTCAAAGATCTTATGGCATAAAAACATAGAAGTTATCAATAGAAGGACCTTTCTAATTTTTACACAATCAGAAGGATCCTGTTGTGAAATTAAATTAGAATTTTGATGGGATAGTTACATATTTTAATTTTGAGCTAAAATAAAAACCCTACTAAATCAAGATTAAGTTCTTAACCAGTCATTATTCTTAATCCCCTTATTCACCCTACCCTGATCCTACCTTTGTAAATAGCCATCAAATCAATTTTTGAGTGTTTGTCCCTGTATATAATTTTTAAAATGTATTTTAGAAATAGTGTTGCAATTTTCTAAATCAAATCATCGAGATGAAAAACTTCAAAATAAGAAATTATTCTTGTTTTCATTTCAGTAAGATTGGAATAAAAGAAAGGCTCCTATAATAAGTTCTACATATTTTAATTAAAGATAGTTATTGACAAATCTATACACTCCCAGTTCCATGGATGATTTTTTATTGTCTTTTTATATATAGTGTATTTCACTTAACATATGTTTTTAGATTCATCCATGTTATAGCATGCATTGGAATTTCAGTTATTTTTAATGTTAAGCAAAAGTTCATTGATATATAATGCCACATTTGGAACTCCAGTGGTGCAGTTGGTTAATATGTATTACTTCCATGATTGTTGATCTATTATTTTCTTTGCTTTTTTAAAAATTTTTATTTGTTTTTTAATTGATTGCATATGCACACACACAGACACATACACCCACTACATCTTTGTCTACCCGAAGGTTCTCCCACCATCCTGTCACCCATGAACAAGTTTAATCTCTTCTGCCCTCCCCCAGTTTTACTCTCCTCCCTTGCTCTTGCTCTTTGCTTCAATTCTGTTGGAAGTTTTAAATTTTTCTTGTGCATTTGTTTGTTTGTTTTCCCTGTATCCCTCATATAAGTGAGACCATCCCGTATTTCTCTTTTTCTTTCTGTTATTTCTGCTAACATGATTCCTTCTAGCTCCATCCATGTTGCTGTGAGTTACATACATTTGTCTTCTTTGACTGATGAATAATATTCCAATGTATAAATATACCACATCTTTTTCAGCCATTTGTCAGTTTTGGGGCACTGGGATTGTTTCCATATCTTGGCAATTATAAATAGTGCCTCAATAAACATCCAGGTGCATGTATCATTTGAATTAGTGTTTTTATTTCCCTTGGGTAGATATCCAGTGGTGGGATTGCTGGGCTGAATGGTAGTTCCATTTTCAGTTGCTTGAGGATCCTCCACAAAGTCTTCCATAGTGGCTGGACCAGGTTGCACTCCCACCAGCAGTGTTAAGAGTGTTCCTTTTTCTCCACACCCACACCAACACTTCTTGCCCATTTTTTATATGGACCATTCTTACTGGTATAAGATGGTATCTCATTGTGATTTTGATTTGCATTTCCATGATTATTAGTGATGTTGAGTATTTTTTCATATGCCATTTGTAGTTCTTTCAGGAACTGTCTTTTTAGCTCTTTGCCCCATTTTTTTAGTGAGCTTTTTGTTTGTGTTTGTTAAGTTGTGTGAGTTATTTGTTCACTCTTCCACATTTTCATAGGTTTTATTATGCTAAGAAATGCATTTTGATAGAGATTTTATTATCAAGCACAATCTCTGTTTTCATCTTAAATGATTTTATTGTGACTCAAATCCTGAAGTGTTAAAACCAGAAGCAGTGTTAGTTCACCCTTACTCTCTATATAGAAAGACAGTGTCAGAGGTGAAAATAGAACCTTGGTCTTCAAAGTTTCCTCTTCTTCCACCTCTAGATTGCCTCTTCGATAGTTTTAAAAGAACAATGTTACCCACCAAGCAGGGATATTGTGAGACTACATGAGACAACAGCTTCATATATAGTATATACTCTTTACACAATAATTAAAATTAGTTTTAAATTTTTTTTGTGTAGCTCCTAGCACTAAGTCTTCCACAAACAGGGGAGAATGGACACATCCACTGAAACAATACATTCTACCACTTTCTCCTTTATGAAATGGGTATAAGACTGAGAAACTTGAAGTAAAAATTCAAAGATGACTGGTAAAATCCAAGGCACTCCTTTGGGCAGATTCATGCTCTTATGTTGCCAGTTTAACAGTTTTTAAATGATTGTTAAAAAATCAAAATTGCCTATCAAAGGATCATTCAGAGCTAGATAAGTTTTTCTTATCTCTGGATTATTTTAGATCTTTAAAATTACATACACATATGTAGATATATATTGGGGGAAGTTAAAGTGTTTATGTGCATAAATATATATACACATATGTATACATGATATCTAAATAAATATGTACAATGTATGCATTCACATATATACGATGAGTTAAAGAGTACATATTTTTGAAAACTAGTAAACCAGCCATATTTAAAAAATACAGGGACTGTCAGTCATGATAATAACTAGATTTTTTTTCTGTATTTTTTGAAGCTAATTGTCATTCTTTTGATTTCAGCAGCTTCAGTCACAGCCACTGGGCAACACCCCACACTGCAGAATTGTCACTTTTGCAGTCATAATATTCCCTCCATGCTTTAATGGAAGAGGACATTTTTCTATAATTCATCTATTTGTCACCTTGTGTTTATTGGAGGTACCCTGTGGTGAAACACTGTGCTAAATCATGCCTGAGGAAAGGCATATGTATTGTATTTTCTTCCAATAAAGTATGGGCAGTATAGTAGGGAGTCACCCAATTACTTCAAATGTAGTGTAGTAAGAGAAATTATCAGGACTAAATAGGAACTGTAAGAACCAGGTTACTGTAATCAGGTGCTCAAAGAAGATTTTTGATGTGATTCCCAGAGATGAATAGGAATTTAACATTAGACAGTCTGGATTTGTGCAAAGCATTGAGTTGTTCAAATTCTGTGAACAATTATACAAATTCAAATTGTTTGGTGTGACTACAGTATATTTTATCAGGGAGAAAATATGGGACATAAAACAGGACAGACAGACAGTAATAATAGCAGTGTTACCTTTTGTGGGGGAGATGTTTATAATATTCAGTGGATTTTAGAATAGGAAAAGATGTGCTCAAATTAGTGCTCTGAAAGGAGCATGCAGGTGAGGGTATATGGGAGGGAAGAGATCAGTTTGAGAACTATGGAAGCAGATTGTGCAAATGTTGGAAAGATGTTTTTACATGATATAGAGAATAAGTCTGATATACAGATAAAGCCAATAATAACTGGGTCTTAGTTATGGGTTGGATAGATGAGATGGTGAATGAAAGGACAGATAGGGATCTACTTCTAGGTTGCTACATTACATAGCACAACCATGATAAAACTCAGGAGACTGTACCATTTTTTGTTGGAAAAGAGGGAATTCTGTTTGTGAGATATTGAGTTTTGGTTGCTACCTGAAAGATACTTAAGCTTGGAATATTAATTTTGAAAATTTCTGTGAGCTGATGCTAATGAAAGTCCACAAGTGAGAAAATTTTATTAGGGGTGAGGGTCTGGAGAGTTAAGAGAAAAATACTCCAAACACATAATTAATTAATACCTGAAAGTGGTTGGAGAGGAAATCTAATTTTTATGTAAGCTTTTAGACCTAAGCCTTTGCTTAATTTCAAGTTCTACTGAATTGTGGCTTAGAAAACATTAAGTCACTTTGAATCTTGGCCAAATATACTGTTAGCTTCAGCGTAGATCCATAAACGTAATGCTTATGACATAGTTTTTCTGCTGTCTCTTCCTCCTATATATTATTATAGGAGAAAAATGACACTATGTATGAAGGATGAAGGTTCCAAAGCTCTGTTATAGACAGTGAATCATTTACTGCTATAGCAATTCTCTTTATTAGGAAAATGATATGCTACCAACACTTTTTTTACATGTAGTTTAAAATTATTGCCAATGGGATTAATCCAGGCATTTTCTACCTACAGCTTACAGATGTCTAATAAAATACTCTTGTCAACTTTGTATGAGTTACCTTGATAGACTAATTGGTACAATTTGGCATAGCACAGTAAAGTATATAAAACTGGACAAAGTATATAAGGTTACTGAGCCTGGGCATTGAAGCATAGTGTAGGTAATGATTCTTAAAATAAGGGGAATGCTAATTGAATAGAGAGGGAAGACCATAGTTTAATATTGAACTCAGTTGTTCATTTGAGTTTGAAGTCCATAGTTGTTTAAGTGCTTACATTTGACAGTGTAGTGGAGAGGACAAATATGCCTAGACTGATATGCTGAAGCAGAACTCATAGGTATTTCCTGTATGCCTTAACCAAGCTACACTAGGCATCCATAGGGTGGAACTCTATAGAGCCTAGCAAAGTGTAGCCTCAGGTATTCTGAGCTGAATGCCTAACAAAAATTTCAAAATTCATATGATGATAAGTGATTATCAATTCTTTCACTAGATTTACAAGATCTTTTCAAACAGCTCAGAAAGTTAGTTGAGAACATAGACAAGGTGGAATCTTAAGAATAAGAATTATGAATATATATGAATATATATATTCATATATATAATATATATATAATATATATATGAATATATATATTTAAAAAAAAAAACCTGACAAGGTTGCTAACATTTTAGTCAACTACAACAATAATCCTAAATACTTGCAGAGGTAGAAAAGATAATCCAGATACTTTGAAATGCATCATCTGTAATTATGAAACATGTGGAGAAGAATGAGGAAACATCCAATCAAGAAAATAAGCAGCCACTGAAAACAGATGTCAATATGGCCAAGATGTTGGAGTTAGCATAACTATAATAACAGTGTACAAGTACTTAATGGAAAAGTTGGACATAATACATGAGCAGATGGGGAATTTTGGCTAAGAAATGGTAGTGATAAAAATAACCAAATGGAAGTATTAGAATTAAAAGTACTGTGACTGCATTGAAAATGTAATGTATGGGATTAACAGTCAGTTAGACTCGGCATGATAATAGGTTAGTGTACTTACAATCGTATAGGTGGAAATTACCCAAGCCTGAAAAGTTAAGAATTATTTCCCAGAGCTAAAACAAAAATGAAGAAACTTTTGAACAAATTAGAGCTCAAGCATCTATCAATAGTAGGACAGAAATGCCAGGCTATGGATTTGTGCTAGAAGAGAATAATTACCAGCTTCCAATATCAACTCCAACTAGTACCTAGAACCACATCTAATGATTAGCAGAAGCTCAGAGTGGAAGTAGTAATGAAAATAAAACAGGCACTAAAAGGTTGGCCTAGAGGAGGGGGGTCTCTGTGGATAATGCCTCACAATTCTGATATCCACAGCATAGGGGGAAGTTTGCATACTTGAATGTACTGGAGGAGATCCCTTGGTGACCTACTCTCCCTCACCAGCACCTGTCCTCAGATTGGTTCAACAAATACAGAGATAGCAATCTGAGACTCTATCTCTATTACAATACAGGAAAAAAAAGAAAGAAAAGAGAAAAGATAGAAGAATATATCACAAATGCCAGTGCAAAATCCACTGTTAGGAACCCTAGCTGAATAGGAAACCAGAGAGGGGAAGGGAGAACATCAAAAGCAAACAAACAAACAAGCAAACAAAATCTCAAAAAAAGATAAGATAAACCAGAAACAAATATAACCAAATGATAATGAACACTTATGTCTCAATAATCACCAAAAACATATGCTCTGAACACTCCATACATAGTAGCTGAATGGATTTCAAAACAAAGTGTTGTTTCCAAGAAACTTAACTTACCAACAAAGACAAAGAGTTAAATATTGGAAAACTGTTATATGCACAAGTGTTAACCACAAGCAGCAACCACCAAGAGCAGCTATTCTTATGCCTGATAAAAAATAAATAAATAAAATAAATAACAGCAACAACAACACATCCAATTAAGAAATGGAGATAGAAATGGATACTATATTATAATTAAGATCTATTTTAAGAAGAAAAAATAACACTCAAAAATACGAGCACTGAGTAATGAAGCATTGAAGTACATAAAATTAAAGAACTTAAAAGAGGTCTTAGTAACCACACAGTAATATTAGGGAATTTTAATACCAGACTTCCAAAAATGGACAGATCAACAAGTTAAAGCATAAATAAGAAAATAATAGCCTTATATGGGGAACTTGACCACATAGGTATAAAGGAAATCTTTAGAGCACACCACCAAAAACTGCTACATGCACATTTATTGATATCTGGGATGATGTATATTACTAATAGTCCCATGAAAACTATCACTAGTTATCATAAAAGCTGGATGAAATAATAAGATACCTCTTTATAATTATGTGAATATCCACAAATTAGTGATTAATAAGGATGTGGAATAACAGACCACTGCAAATAACTGGCAAGGATATAAAGTGTTACAGCTGCTTTGAAAAAGTTTTTTATTTTTTGAAAGTTAAACATACATCCAATAATTACCTGATAATACTATTCTTCCTGGAATTTATCCCCCAAAAATGTATTTTATAGTAACTTGTTCATAAACTGGAATAAGTTTCTAAAACCTTTCAGAAAATAGATAAACAAATTTGGGGTATTTATATAGTGAAATGCTGCTCAGTCATAAAAATTGCAATACTGATATATATAAAAATATGGTTGATTTTAATAAGTAGTTCAAATAAGAATGATACAAAAGACTGCATGCCAGCTTGTTACATTTATATCATTTTCAAAAACAGAGAACACATGAATGTTGGTATAAATCAGATTGGCAATTATTTATGAAAGAGATGGGGTTTGACTGGAAGGGAACATTGGAAAACTTTCTAGGATGATGGAAATCTTCTATAGTTTGCTGAAGAGTTGGTTTCATATGTATATGTTTGTTAAAGCTCATCTATTATAAAATCTGTCTATTTTCCTGTAACTTTTACATCATTTATTAAATGAGATTGAACACTTTTTCAAACAATAAACAGTAAAAATTCAAGTTTCTAAGCATGATTTTACTTAATAAATCAAAGTGTGTTCATAAGCATATCAAGTTACTAAATATGTCAAATTTATGACAGCTAAGGATATACTATAGGATGGTTTATTTATTATTTAATGATTTAGTTTAAGTTTTTCTGATGTCATAGGATTTCATAGAATAAAAGTTTACTTAGAATTCCCAGTGTCTTTATAAAGGAACAGAAGTAGCTATAGAATATTCCCTCCAGTAAAAACAATCTATTCCCTAAATAATTCGTTGAAATGACGCAGTCTTTGAATTCCTTTCAAAAAATACTCTAGAGGGACATAGATGAACTCTAGCCACTTTATCACAGGGAATTGGTTACTGATTGAGAAACAGACCCTGGGTAATTGAAACCATTTGTCTGGGAGCTGAATGTCCAGGCAGAAATAGGACTAAACTTAATTGAAAAGAATTGATGATACAACATTAAGAACACTTTTCCTCTAAGAGTGAAAATGAAAGAGTCTGTCCAGAGTCTGTTAGCAGTCAGCATTGTTAGCATTGTTAGGGAAGGTTGAGTTCACTTTACAGAACAATTCTTTAGTGATGAGGATCAGTGAAAATGAACTAACAGAAAAAAACTCTTCTCCATGACTCTTCTTAGAGGACAAATATAATGAATGAAACACTGAAGAATCCCAAGCTGAACCTATGATTTAATTGTTTTCACATATGTGTAGTCTCAATTCACATAGGTAGACAGTATGATATGTGATGTTGGGTGTCAGAGACTTAATTAGACAAGAATCTGATGTTGGGTGTCAGAGACTTAGTTTCTTGTTAGCTATATGAACTTTCTTAAGTCCTGTCATCTTTTGGACCTTGTCTAATAGGATCACTGTAGGGTATAATGTGATATCACATATAATTTTCTTAGTATGTGATATGTTAACTGAAGGTGGCTCTTCTTTTACAAAAGTTCAGCTCTATACAAAAAGGTAATTTAAGGTTTCTTGAGGACTCATTGTCTGATATGGAAAGAAGTTGGAAAGCAACAGTCCATCAATGACAAATAGTTGACATGTTACTCGGAGTGATTTAATTAGATCATCAGTGTTTTGTTTCACTGTTTCATTAAATAGAAACATTTTTTGTAAATAGTAAGTAACCATTAAAGAGCACTTAATAACATTTATGAATAGTGTGTGCTGGGTGGACTAAACTATTAATACCTTATATTTTTTATTAAGTGTTTTTTTATGAGAGGGGAAATAAAAGAGTGATTGAGAACTGAAGCTACTATATATACATCCAAAGAGTTAAATTATTCAAAAAATTCTTGATGAGAAATTGACTTCCTGAGCAACCATAACACAATACAGATCTTAAGAACAGAGAGTGATTGATGTTGATTCTTTAGAAGTCTACCTGTACTAGGTATTTGGATCTGTAGGAAATGACTACTGAATTCTAAGAACAGAGAGGTTTGTGACAGTAAAACAGCCTTCCTTGGAAATAATTAGATAAGAAATGAATTATATATAAGAAAAGAGCTATATTATTACATAACAAAAGAAAGATTTTTTTTTTTTAGCACATCATTAGGCTATTTAGATGAGTTCAAACCACTTTTTACCTTAATGTGTTGTATTCATGTGTTTTTGAGACATGCTTTCAATAGTGAGTTGCATTGGAAATTAAAACACTAACCATATAGTGAAATACTGAAAAAAAAAAACCATCTTTAATAGTTTAGCATGCATTTTATGTTTTAGTATATCAAGTTATTAAGCATGTGGCCTACTCAGTTAGATACAAAATGCATCTTATTTGCTCCCCTTGTATGTTTTATAATAAAGAAATATTGTGTATGTTGGGTGTTCCTTTCACAAAAAAAATTCCATTTTTTTTGTACCGCTCAGTATTTTCTGTTTTGACTAGATATGTATAGTCCTTCATGTTACTAAATGGAGTCAATGTGATGCATACAATTTACCAAAGAACTGAATAAAGAATATCTGCAATAAAATATATTCATTCAAACATTCAGTGAGTCTTTGTTTTTATCCTTTTGTATGAGGTATGGTGGAAGATGCTGAGACTTGACCATTTCTCATATATTTGATACAATATTTTGTCAAAGTTGTAGCTCTATACAGAGTATGGAAGGAGTCCCTAATTTTTCTCATTGTGGAATAAAAGGAAGTTCAATTGAAATAACTGCTTTGAGAATTCATTAAAGACAACTAGGAAATCCCCAGCAGAAAGAATAGGAAAATCTTTGTCTTTAGAAGCAGCAGGAAATGAACAGGCATAGATTTGTAAAAAAACAAACAAACCAACCACAAAATGTTTAGCTAACAGAGGTATTAAGATGCTCCATGAACAAAAGCATTGTTTGGGAGATTTATTTAAAAAAAATTAAATGTTTAGAGAACAGAGGTATTAAGATGCTCCATGATCAAAAGCATTATTTGGGAGATTTATTAGTCAAAATCTCAGTAGGAAATATGGGTTGTTTACAAAGTTGTAAGTTGGGCGTAAGAGAATCACAAAAAATGTGTATACTGGAATTAATAATAGTACTCCTATTACCAATCCTTGAAATAAAGTGACAAGAAGAGAGATTTTATTGAAATGACAAGAGACAAGTATGGAACAGATCCTGGCTCCAGAGAACTGGAGCCAGAGGTAAAGAAAATGAAGATAAACATATCTAAAACAGTGACAGAATCAAAATTCATTTGGATCAATCCCAATTGCCACTTATTTAACAGCTTTATAACCTTCAGAAACCTACATATCCCCTCTAACTTTCCAAATTTACTCCTCTGTAAAATGGGGATTAAAAACAGTGTATGGGTCTTTGAGTTTTAAGAAATAAATGAGTCTCATATAAAGCACTTAATGAAGATCTGGCTCAATAAATTTTAGCTATCACTCTATAATGAGAACAATAGCATTATTAAATTTGTTTTAAAAACCTCAGCAGTTTTCCATATAACCATGTGATTCATTACGGATGATACCATGTATGTAAATTTTCCTCAAAACTGCATTTACACACACACACACACAACTTGGACTTGATAATGAGTCATTTTCTTTAACAGTAAAATTTGGGGTTCCCACCTATTTCTTTTGCATCACTTTCCTGAAGGTTTTTATCTGTCATCCACCTTTTTCTCTGGCTATTATCTAAATTTGTAAAAATTCGGATCTTTCCTTTCAAGTTGAGTAGTAGAAGGAACTTCCTCAGAGGCTAGCAGTTTCTCCTGAGGATCTGATTAAAGTTACCATTTTTTTAAATTTTTGTTCTCTAAAAGGAGTATTTAAAATAGTTTCATTAAAATAATATTGGTTTATTATATATAATTTCAGATATACAGCCTTATAAATAAACCTCTGTGCATACTTTATTATATTCATCACCAAAAGTCTAGTTTCTGTCCTTCACCATACAATTGATCCTTTTATCCACTTTACACACTGGCCTGGCTGTTCATTCTAGTAACCATTATTTTGTTGTTATTGAGTTTGGTTTTGTTTCATTTGTACATTCATTTGGTTGGTTTGATTTTTTTATTTTATTTGAAATTCCAATAATTTATTAAATGTTCATTTGAAAGTTAGCATGCCTTACCTTATTTATCGCTCAATACAACCTTATAAAAATGCAATATAGTCTATATTTCATTGATGAAGAAACTGAATTTCAGAAGCTATAAAACTGGAAATGGTAGTGAATAGGTCAGAAACTCAACCTCATCTGCCTATGTGATGATACTGTATCACATATGCATATCATTTAGAGTTTTCTCCAATGATAAATTTGTGTAACACTGAAATGACACATCATGCTGGTAGCAGGGTAACAGAGATGGCCTATTCCTATCTGTGAGGAACACACAGCTCACACCTATTGTATCATTAATACTGAAAATAAATGAACAAAAAAAAATGGTAAGAGATTTGTATAATAGCTCACCCAGTAGTTACCTACAGAAATTCTTAGTAGTTTCCTTTGTATCTTCTGTGAAGAACTTGTCATTTGTACTACCCAGTTGGTCAAAGGGGAAGTCTTTTTTCAGCATAGCTAATTACTGCTATATATAATGATTCCATTAAACTTTGATGTTGTGCGGGGGAGGGTAGCATCTTTTACACATAAAATATAAATGTGTTTTTTTAGTTTTTGTGCCCTTGAAGACAAAAATGGTGTCCTCTATTTTGCTAAACACAACTCTTATATTCTTAAGAGGCTTTTCAGATAAAGCATTAGCTTTGTGAGATTTTATTCTATTCATTCCACAAAATTAGTTTGTACATTTCTATCTCTTGTTTATAGCATTTTGCTATAATTTATGTGTGCTCACTTTTCACTGGACTCTCAAGAACACCATCTACTTGTGTTTGCATCTCTGGTACATAGCTTAGTACTTGTTTTTTGGTGGATATCCAATAACCCTTTATGGAATGATAACTGAGTAGCAGGAAACAGAAAACTCTTGTTACAGGTCAGCATTCTAAAAAGATGAAGTAGTGATATGTAGGATGACCTAGTGGGAAGAAAATTAGTAATGAGGAGGATCAGATTAGTGATGAGGATCAGATCACAAATTTTCACAAAGCTGAAATTTAGACAGAGTTAGGTTGTATTTAATAAAATAGCAATAAAGAGTTAGAAATGAGTCAGCTATGGGAATGTAGTTTGACTGCACATTCATTTGGAAGGCAAGAGATCAGACACTTGGTGTTTAGATCAGTGGAGATGAGATAACCTTTCAAGAGAAAGCAAAGTCCCAGTTTATAAACATGAGAAACTTTTCTCCTGCTTCCTTAATTGAAGATCAATAAAGTATATGCCTTGTTATAGTAAAGGTGCCATGAACTGTCACAGAATTAGGAAGAGATGTTTTAATAGCTAAAGCAGCAATATAAACTTGGGAAATTTACTTTCCTGTCTAGGTATGTTGAAGTGGAGTCAGTCTGCTCTCTTCTATGAAGTGGTAATGTCTCTGATGTATAATTCTTAACTAGGACTCCTGTAGGGAAGTGTCTTGATACTTTGCTGTATTCCATCTTGGTTTACCTGCACCATTAGTATATGTCCTATGCACCCAATCCTCTCCTAACCTGATAGGATTCTACCTGTGACTTAATTACCTTTTGTTTTTTGTTCCATAACTTGGACAGGAAAACATAAATTCCTTAAATGTGGCTATTATAACTACATTAACTTTTGCAGCATGCATTATAGACATAAACAACTATTATATATTAAAAATTTAAAATATGCATTATTTAGCTTGAATCTTTGATTGAATTAGTTATTATTTTTATTTTATAGCTGAGGAGTCAGACATACAGGAGCTGACTAATTTCCCTAAGGGCCTACAGCTTAAATTATAGCAAGGAAGGACCTTAGTTATAATCATACTTATAAACTAAGTTCCATCTTGAAACCCTGTATTCTTGATTACTGTACAATAAATCTATGGCCCTGGTAAAATCGTAAATTAGCACCAGGCAATGTTGAACTGTCATGTTATCCTTTCCCATTTAAATTACCAGTGTTTATTTGTCACCCCCTCCCCTTTATAAGCTATGCATTATCCCTAAAATAAAGCTTTTTTTTTTCTGTTAGAATGCTATGGTTTTAATTTATTTTCTAAGGTTTACACAAATATTCATTCATTTTTTTTCTAATTCAGTGTGTTATGTCTTAATATAGGGTAGATCTAGGAACTATGTATCAAATGAACAAAAGAAGTAAAACGGTTTTCTTCTTTGTTTTTCTCTTCCTCACCCTTCCCTATAATTATGATCCATTTCTGTTTTCCACTTGGAGCAAGTTAACAGAACATAGAAACACCTTGCTAATGAATATAAATTTGGGGGCAAAATGTGTTTCTTCTATTAAGATCTCAAAAGAGGGGGGAGTACTGGAAAGGAAGCACATGCTTAATCTACTTTCCAAAATGAGTTTTGTTTTTAGAATATTCTAAGTTAATAAAATCACAAATATTTAGTATTTAATTTAAGGATACTAAGTTGAATGAATCAATCTTTGCCCTAAATAATATTACAGTGCAATGACTGTCAAAACATCAGTGCTTCTCACATATCTAGAAGCCTTGTTGAAATAAAGATTGCTGAATCTCACTACCAGAGTTTGATTCAGAAGATCTGGGTAGAGAAGTCTAGAATTCATGCTTCCAATATGTTCCCAGTGTAGCTGATGCTGCTTCCTACAAGATTCTAGTGGAAGAAGATTGGTTCTCAGGTCTGAGCACTTATGACTAAAACAAGGCTAAAGTCTTTCTCAAAATGCACCCTTTCTCAAGGACTGTGTGATTACCTTTGTGAAAATCTATAAAAGTTCAAAGCTTTTGAAATACGTTAAACATGTAATAGGTGTGAAAATATATGCTGTAAAGAATAACATGCCTATATGTAACATCCATAGAAAGTTTTCATGTATGGTGACTTTTCTAGTTTTGTGTGGCAGTTTATGGCAACTGAACCTTACATAAGGTGTAAACTTTTGCTACCCAAGTGATCATTTAATGTGCTGACTACTGTTACCCTTAGGAGACTCCGTCATTTGAAATAGTCCCAGCTCTTTAATCATCTGAAAATACCAAAATGCTATAAGATATTTGAACCAGTCAAAACCTATGTTGGTTTCCCATCTGAGAGAAAGAAAAGCACCTTCAACTGGACCTTAACAATGTGGTGAGAGCCTTCTGCACAATGGGGCTCTTCACCTTTTTGCTTTACTTAAGGGTTTTTTGTTTGTTTGTTTTTTTAATGGTGATTTTGAACCAATTCTACTAGTTATTTGGAGTTAATCTAGTATATCTAAAGCAGTTGGTCCAGTTGCAGGCAAATGTTGGACGTTCAAAATGTCTTTTCTGTCTGAAGAGTTCATTGAAGACCCAAATGAAGTCAGTAATGTATACATTCTCTTCCCAAGTTTTAGTAAGAGTGTTTATAGGGTTTGAGTTTTCCTTTTGATTTAATGTCTCTGGCTTACTGATTTATAGTAGCCACTTTTAATTTTCATATTCATAAAGAGAATGAAAATTTTCTTTCAGTCTCAAATCAAGTAACAGATATCTAGTATTCAGTTTACTTTTCATGGTTTTTTCCTATCCTATCAAAATTTGCTAGCAGCTTGGCGTGGTGTGATGATGACACACTAGCTTTGTTTTGCTATTGTTATTATATAAGAAAATATAATTGTCTTTTCTTTACAATTAGCATATGACTTTTGTTTGAAGGACAAAAAATTAATCCTTTGATTTTTTTTCTCACTTTTTATGTTATTGCTAAGACAAGTAAAAATTGAATTAAGTTCAATTCTTTTAACACTGGGGAAGTGTTTCTGGAATACTTCTTTGTACATATATCTTAAGTCTCTTCTCTATAACCTTTGTAACTTTAGGGATGGATGAAGCAAATTCCATGTTTATTAGTAGATATCACCCCTGAATGAACACACATACACACATATACATATGCACACATGCACATACACATGCATTATTAAATCCATTGTCATAGTGTAATGTAAAGTTTTTCACACTATGTCCTAGTTTCTTAAAACTGTCAAGTTCTTTCTCTAATAGCATATGAATTTCAGTGTTCTTCAGTGGCACACTGAACTCTCCTGAGCTCTAATCTTTTGATTATCTAATTTCTAATCTTTCTCTTATCATTATGCTTATTGAGTTTGGATGTTGAATTGATAATAACCCAGTAATTAAACAAATGCAACTGGAGAATGACAAAATAGTGAATATTTTTCACTGAATAAAAATTTTGTGTAAACTTGAGTAATTTTACCTACTCTAAAGATTATGAACAGACAAAAGAGGTACACCTATGAATTAAAATATCAATAGCCTCTGAATCAATGTCAGTTGCCGTTTGTCAAATTTGTCAGGACTAACTTTTTTTTTAAATTGTGATTAAAAAAAATGGAAAGAAAACCTATTCCTATTTTCAAGTGATTTATTCTCAATTTAGACAGATGCTCCTGATTGTTTCTTTGCATGGCCATTGAGTTTTTAAATCTATTTCACTTTGGTTTCCCATTTACTTTTTTGAAAACATTTTTTACTTTTATTTATACACATGGGAAAGTATATGAAGTCTTTGGAATACTATTTGTCATTTAAAATAATTTTCTTGCTTTGCTTTTTTTTAAAAGAAAATAAAGCCATCTGTTTAGTAAACATGGAAAATTGATTGATATGAAACCCAAAAAGTTCATAATGACAACTAAATAACAGATGACAGATTAGATAAGAACAAGTCATTAAATTGGCCTATAAAAGGACAGCCATCTGTACCACTAAAACAATCTTTCTATTGATGGTAGTAATAATTTTTGAGTCTATGACAGCTAAGAATAAAATGGAAACCTTGTAAATTGAGGAATGAAACTTGATTTTGGTTATTAATGTAATCATTTTGTTCCAGTGTTACATGACAAACAAATGGAGATTATGACAAAATCCTTTGAGAAAAACACCACTTTTCTGTGTATGCATGTAGGTCTCTTGACAAACAATATGACTAAATAGCTATTATTTTGTTTGACTGAAATATTAGCAAGTATAGAGTATTTAAGTCAATGCAGATTCCATGAATTTATGACTTGAGCACTTTGTCCGAGCTACAGGTTACTGATTTATAATTAAAATGTAACTTCATTGGAGATGGTTAAATATAAAGTCATAGATCTCCTAGGACTGAAAGGGTCATAGGATCATCTTCTCCTACCTATCCAAAATTGTGACCAATGTTGAATTTACTTTTATAGTTGCTAACAAAATACTGAAGAATATCATGAATGAAATTGAATCTGTACTTAGCAGGATAGGGGACCATGCCCATTCCAATCTTGCATCTCTGATTTTTGTCATTTTTTATGGATCTGGTTGTCACACTCATTGGGAAAAAGAACTTTAAAGCAAAATAGAAAGAAGAAAATAAGTCAATGATAAGTATGCCTTTCGCACATAACTACTAATACCATTTTACTGACTTTTTTTTGTATCTACAAATTTATATACTTCATAAAAACACAATGGTAATTATTTTAAATAATGTTTAGTGCCTTCTTTCCCATTTACTATGTTATGAGCATGTAACATGAGAGCAAAATAATTTTATTCATTGCATAATAGTACATTTTATCATAAAATATATTTGATATGATCAATTCTTTTATTGTGGGAAATATTTATATTAATCTAGGACATCACTGAGAGAGAAAAAAATATAGTTCATCTTTATCTTGGCATCTTTCTGTTTACTTGTTATTCCCAATAGTAGAATAGTTAAAATAAATGTATAAAATTTAAGATTTTTCCTATATGCTATCAAATTGCTCTACAAAGAATCTCTCAGGCCTACCACCACTCTATGAATATCCATTTCCTTACATAATTAATCTTAACTGTGAATATGCCTTATTTAATTTTGAATTTTTGTTTACTGAGATAATCTGTTTTTCAGCTGCTCCAATATTTTTCTTTTGTAAATTGTCTTTTGATTCCTTTTCTCATCTCATTTCTGCAGTTTACTTAATTATTGCTATTCTGTAATATCTTTTGGTGTTGAAAGTTTGATGTTTACAAAATGTCATGTTTATAAGACTAAAAAACTCATTTTTTTTGGATTGAGGTTATTACATAAGTAATATTTATTCTTAGTAATTTATTTTCTAAATTGATTGGATGAAAAGTAATTCTGATTTAGACTCACCAACATGAGGGGATATAAGAAATGTCTGCCATCATGTTTTCTGTGTTCTTTAGGGTGTGAGGAAGAACTCCCTTGGGCAGTTTTCAATCTTAAGCCTTTTAAATAGATATTATGTGTAGTCATGCTTTAAACTACAAGTATACAGTGGAGAGTTGTAACAATCACCAGGTAGTTAGTCTTTCATTGACCATATATGGGCATGTAAATAAAGGAGAGATAGAGGGAAAATGACATCCTGTTTTTGTTGATATTAAAGAGATAACTGAGAGGGTCAGTAGAGAAAGGAGTAGAAGATCCCACTATTTTTTTTTTACCAGTGAATCTTCATTTTTATTGTCCTTAAGAAGAAACAGGTAAAGTCTCTGAAGGAGTCGTAGAGGGAATGGTAGAATAATATTAAGATCACCTTAGTATCTCTTCAGGAGAAATGATTTCAAATTTCTCCTATTAAACCTCTGAAATAAATGTGAAGAACTGGCATTTATACAAATCAAAGTTATTCAAGTGAAAGTTAAGGTTATCTAGCAAACTATCCATTGCTTTTTATGGAACTGAACTCCAAGGAAGGTGTAAGTAGAGAAATTAATTTCCCTCACAGAGTGGTAGGACTACTCTGACTAGAGGGAGCTCCCTAATTTCTTGATACTTGATGACATAAGCTGAGTACAAAATTAAGAAGACATGATTTAGGAAAAAACATAGTTCTTTATATTGGATATGAGTTAATAATATGTTTATATTGTTTCAAGAAACATATGAAATAATTTGGCATCGAAGAGGCAATACAACATAAAAAAATGATAGACCAGAATGTATATTCAAAGCATTGGTCTGCTATGAGTTAAGAAGCTTGTACCAGAATGTGATTAATTAGATCACTTCCTTCACTGAGAAAGGCTTGTTATAGAAAGCAAATATCAACTAAACAACTTGCCTAATTATGTAATTGATTTTCATCTTGGGGCAAGTTTTTGTATCAGTGTCCTAGTACTATGCAACAAATCATACCAAACATAGTGGTGTAAAACAGTAATTTTACTGTCTTTACATGGGTTAGAAGTTCAGACATAGTTTACAGATTTTTTGAGCTTCATACTTTTAACAGACCACAAGTGAGGTTTCAGTTGGGGCTCTGATCTCATCAACAGCTAGAATAGGAAAGGATAGACTTTCAAGCTGCCACAGGTTGCTGACAAAATTTACTTCTTTGTGGCTAAGGATTCACATTCAGGGCAACTTGCTTCTTCAAAGTCATCAGAGGACAGAAACTAGAGTCTGGTGATAATAGTCTTATATAATGTAGCACTATCATGGTAGCAGTCTTAAATGTTATAAAGTAGTCAAAATGTTATGAAGTAGTCTTTATAAGATATTGTATTAGAAGCTAATCAAAGGTTCCTTTGTCACACAAAGGAGGGGATTATATAAAGCTTATCAGCAGGAAATGTGGAGGAAGTATCCAGAAGTTTCCATCCATGAATATCTTTAAGGTCACCTACAAATAGGCTGAGGGGTGACAATGTTTCTTAATCTTTAATACATCATTTTAGTTCATATACCTATATCAACAGTAGGGGTGAAATGACCAAGGACCTGAGTAAAAATAATGCCAGCTGTGATTGGGATAACCAACAATGCTGGGAATGTCTATTTCAAATGCCTAAAGAGGTCAGGGCAGGTGCTTTAAAGAATACACTTGATTTCAGTACTATGGGTGAAATAGAGGGAGGAAGAAGGGGAGGAAAGAGGGAAGGGCAGGGGGGAGAAGAGTGGGGGGAAGGAAAGGAGGAAGGGAGGAAGGGGAAGAAACATTTCTTGATTCCTTTTAATTTTCTTACCAGGAATAACAATGGCACCATCTTTTGAGACAGGGATGCTTAATCATACATTTTATGTGTTCTACACAGTGGCTTTTTGGAACAATTTATTTAAAACTTTGAAGACAATAGATAAAATTTTATATTTTTAGCTTTATTTTTAAAAATAAAAAACTCTAGTAGTTTGTTGCTATACTCCCCTGCATGGAAACATTGGCTAGAGCTTAGTAAAAAACACATTTTTCAATTGAGTCTACTGTTGCTTAAAAATCCAGTGGATATATATGTGAAATCAGGTGCACTCCATTTGTTTAAGGTACCTGCTCTGAACTCTTTTGGCATTTCAGATAGACATCCCCAGCATAGTTGGTTATCCCAGTTCCAGCTAACATTATTATTTTTACTGTGGTCCTTGGTCATTTCACTCCTGCTGTCAATATAGGCATATAAACTAAAATGATCTATTAACTTTCCTTCTATAGAACATACTAATTACAGACTTTCTAGATGAGTGTATACACCAGTAACAACTCTCAACTACTGCTTTATTAGAATAATGGTTTCCATTGCATTAGATTTGGTGGCTTTAGATTTGTGCATTAGATTTAGCCATGTGAATAAATAAATCATGGATGTTAAAGTACTTTGGAGAACAGGTGCTATCTTCAGAGATAACAAAACCAGGTGCTATCTTCAGAGAGTGGATAATCTAAAAGAGATT
Organism: Uropsilus gracilis; assembly: GCA_004024945.1. Lineage (NCBI taxonomy): Eukaryota > Metazoa > Chordata > Mammalia > Eulipotyphla > Talpidae > Uropsilus > Uropsilus gracilis. The sequence goes on along the minus strand of PVHY01001936.1, from coordinate 49,312 downwards.
ATGTGACATCAGGCATAAATATGGCAGTAATATATGGTTTCTAACATCCATCTATTATACATATATGTCTAGCATTTATGTACTACATGTAGTCAGTGTTTGAATTTACTTATTTTTTTCTTTTTAATGCTACTTTTTAGGGAAATGTTCAAATTGTGACAAACTTTAAAAAGAAAATTTTTTGAATTATTTTGGTTTTTTCTCAAGAGGTTGAGTTTGCTAAAGTCTTTAGTTTTGAACAACTGTTTATCCAAAGCAGCACTCATAATTTCAGTTTTAGTGCCCCCCGAAAAAGTGAAACTTGTGACAAATCCTTTGGCACATGGCTGCTGTTCTGTAACATATTTTCAAAATAGATATTGCCTGCCTTGATTGTAGGAAGTACTTTGAAAGTGCTTTTTAATTCTCAAGTTACAATTCTTTAATTGTAGAAAGTACTTCTTAATTCTTAAGTCAGCATTCCAAAAAACCTTTAGAAATCCACATTTTTAAATGTCTGTCCACATGATCAGCATTGAGATGTGACAGTTTTCATTATTTTATGTGATTTACTCTTTATCACATATCTGTCCCACAAAAAATTATAAATAACTTGGGATCAGCGAGCCTTCTCAGTCCTAAGAAAAAGTTGATAGCAGTTTCTGAGTTAAAATCAATGGTTAATTTGCTTGTTGAATTAGCTCTCAGCACTTCATAATGGATACTTTACACAGTTTATCTTTTAAAAGAATAGATAAAAAGAAAGACAAAATGAATAACAGCTTTTTAATTATTTTTGATAAAACATGGGACCAGTTTGACTTTATGAAACCTGGTTCCTCTGTTGGGAGTTAGTCATACTATAAAGTTTATGCATAAATATGTTGGATATCAAGTAATGCCATATTGCAATAAAGCTTATTGTTCACATACTCTTGGAGAGTTAGCTGAGGCCACCTATGCATCTTTGCTGAACTTTACTATGTTTATTCACTTCTTTGGGGTTGGCTGGCATTGGGAAGATCTAAGCACATGTAGGCTATCCATGACTAGAGTGACTCAACTCTATTCTAAATATTTCTCTCTACAACAATCTAGCCTATGCATATTTTCATGCTGATGGCAAAAGGGGAGAGTACAAACAAAATAATGGAAGTGTTATACAAACTTTTTGATTCACATTTGCTAATACTTCACCAACCAAATGAAGTCATGTGGTTAAGTTTAGCCTCTAGGGAAACAGAGCTTCCCCATAAGCTGTGGGAAGACACAGCTAAATCACTGTTTCCCAAAACAGTGCTCCAGGTATCCATGAGATGTTTGAAAATCTTAACATGATGTGTGTGACCCTCTTTACCTTTTTCAGAACAGTAAAATTAAACCCTGTACCTTTGCTTATAATGGCGAAGTATATGAAATGTCCAGTCATCAAACAGAATGATTAATAAGGTTTTGTGCAGCCATCACTTTTAAAAATAACAAATTATATCTTTGCATAGTGAATTAAATGTCCTACAAAATGCATTGCTAGAGTAAATAATACTATTAAAAATAAACAGAGGTGAAAAGTCACTGAATAACTACAACCCATCTTTCTTTAGTGGAGTAGTTTAGTGTACATAGTACTTTTCTAAGAGTAATCTAAAAATGAATTTATATGAAACATTCCCTGACTTTAGTGAAAAAATTGCCACCATTAAATGTAAAAGGTCTGCACATTTAGTAGAAACATATAAAACTGTTTTTTCTTTTTCTTAACATTGGATATATTGGTCAAAAAATTCATCAAGCAAATAGATATAACCAAAACATTTACTTTTTAAGTTTAGTAAATGTTTTGTGGTTGCTGTTGTTCATTCACTGTCCATTTGTTTTTGAACAAATATTTATCAACCCTTAGGTGTGGTTATAGAATATTTGTGTATCTTTACATTTTGTATATTGTAATAGACAATGTTTTTCTTGGTGAAGTGTCTACAAGATTGTTTATTTTGCCAATTTACTCTAATTTTCTTTGAAAGATAGGCATACATGGGGTAAATAACACAAAAGTGTGTGCAAAAAAAATAGTAGCAATCTGAAAACAGAATTGAATGTTTTAAATTTTGCTTCAAAGGAGAGACTGATCTTGGGGCTATAGAATGAATTTCCTTTCTTAAGACACCTTTTTTTTTATACCTACAGTCGTTTGCATCCACAATAACTGTTGATGTGAAAGTGTTACAGTTTTGTTTTAGCAAATTGCATGAATAATTGTCCCCCCAGCACTTGCTAAATTGATGCTTCCTTTTTAAATGGCTGTAATATATTTGTAAACATGTTTCTTAACTTACTTGAAAACATTCTGGTTCCATCTCATTTATTTGCAGACAACTTACTGTCTGCTAAATCTTTAGCTTCTTTTTTTTCTAATGGCTCCTTTGAAATATTATTTTAATGAACCTATGAAACACATCATTGTATTCTTTATATTGTGGTAGGACTGCTAATGAGACTCATCCATTAAATAAATGGCTTTGTAGGCAATGCAAATGTAATAAATAAAGTTGGTCTATTCTTCTTTACTACTTTTCTGCTGATGGGCATACCACAAGCTGAGAAGGTAATGTTTCATGACCAAAACAGTTCAGTTGGTAGGCCTATTGGGAATTTTTGCATTAAAAAAAAAATTGAAGAGTATCATAAAAGCATATTTGCAACTCCAACTATTTTTTATCAAAGCATAAGATAATGCATTTCCATTGCAAGCATTGTATATCAAGATGGTATGTCCTATAGAAGAAATTATCTATGTGACCCCTAGAAGAAATAAAATGTTTGCCTCTGTAGGATAAAAAGACAAAACTATTTAAAAACTAAAATCTCTAAGAAAACCACATTTGTACAATGGACAAAATCAAAAAACTAAATTCCGGGTTTTTTTTTTCATTTTGACCTTATTATCAGCTTTGAATCCCTGCCTTATCAGAAGAAGATTTAGGTGTCAAAAAAGATCTTACACATCTTGTTTTAGTGGAGTCCAGTGGAACTACCAATTCTACATTGGTACAAGGTTTTTCATGTTTGCAATAAAACCTTAGATACATTTTTGCCTCAGTGCTCAATTGACAAGAACTATTGTTATTGTTATATATTTGTGCTTGTAATTAAACAGTTTTCTGGGCTTGTGGTTGTTCTGATTAGTAAAATCAACCAAATCATATTGCCAACTGTTTTTTGATCTTCCAAAAATTGTGGGGAGTAGCATAATCTGACTGAATTATCAAAGGCACCTGCCTCTAAATATGGGAATTTGAGAACATTTCTCTCAAATTGAAAGTGGGTGACCTGAAGAAGACTTTTTAACTAAACTTAAAATATATACAGGCCTGCTTCTCTTTTTAGAGCAGGCTACTAGCAGATTTTTTGCAATTACCTTTAACTGGATACAATTATTTGTCTGCTTCTCTTTAGAAAGCAGGCTGCAAATTATTTATTAGCATTTACACTGTACTTGCCTACTATTGATATGCAAAGGACAAGCAGCTGCTTCTCAGCTCCCAGCTTTAAAAACTGCAGAAGAAAAAAACTTAGAAACACAGTTTAAACTTTTGTGGCTTTTTTTTTTTTTTTACCATCCCTGGCCTTCTCAACCAAAATATCAAACCAATGCAAGACTATCAGTGCAGATTAATTTATTTTTAACAAATTAACTTTTTAATTATCCTAATAACTACACAAAAAACATGTAAAAAAAACTGATTACTTTAACATTGTCCAAAACCTTTCTCAGCATTGTCCAAAGTCTTTTCCCAAATTGCCAAAAAATCCTCAGTCTCTCAGTCTTGATCATCTCACCAATGTCCAGTCAGAGTTAATCTCCAGACACTTAAAAGCATGTTTCTTAAGCTGCTTCTTTGGCTTGCTCCTCCTTGTCTTCCATGCTGTGTTCTCCTTATCTTCCAGGTAGCAAAAACTCCATAATGCCAAAACAGCAAAGTTCATTGTCTTCTCAGGCCTAACTTTTGCACAGCCTCTTTCAGACACAAGTCAAACTCAGCAAAACAAACTCCAACACAGTGGTCTAGTCTGTAAACTTCTTAACTGCATCTAGCACACATGCCTCCAGCCTGGGCCAACTACAGGTTGCAGGTCCCTGGTGGCCACATGGCCAAGCTCACATGGCTCACATCTTTGCAAGATGGCTGATTCCCATCTCTCCTCCATTAAATCTCTCTCTCTATCCAATCTCCATATTGCCTCTAAAAATTTTTAATCCTTTTTTTTTGTTTGCACACCCTTTATATATCTGGATTTCCCGCCTTCCAAAAAACCTGTTTTACCTTAACCATTTTACTTTTTTCTCCCCCTGCATCTCTCTAAAAAAAAAAAAAAATTCCAACTAAGGTCATTCTCACATTTTAGCATCTGTCCTTAAAATCTGCAATCTTAAACAAAAAAGAATGAGGGGGGGGGTAACACACCCTATCAAAATGAGTCACTGCATGTTTAGGCAGAGACAGAAATGAGTTACTGACTATAAACAGGCTTTTTACCCTAGCCACAACTTTCTCTATTGTTTTAAATGCTTTGTTGAAGGGTTGGATTTGTTGTCAGAAGAGGTAAGATCAAGTCTTGCTTTGCAACAAAGCTGAAAAACTCTCCTTAGTTTGGAAGTGATTTCTTAAATTAAGAATATATACTAGTGTATATATTTTTAAATCAAGAATATATTTTAATAGATTTTTTAAATCAATAATATATACTGGTGTATATATTTTTAAAAATTTAATAGAATTAATGTGCATATTGTGCATATTGTGGCATCTATGATAGTATGTCCTTATAATTGATAGTGTGTCCTTTTTTAAAAAAAAGTACATTTTCTTTCTTATTTTATACTAATGGTAGACCTTGACATTGGTGTCATCTAAGATTCAGTTTAATTACTGTTTTCTTTTCTTACTTCATTCCTATTGTTATTGGGTAAAAGAGGCTTTTCTAACTTAAACTCAATTCATTTGCCTGCTTCTCTCAGGCAGATTCAAATTCTAACCTCCTGTAGATAAATGCCTTCACAGACCAGTCACCTTTGTTATGAAGATTCTAGCTACCACTTTTCAACTCCTGAGACTGCAGGAAAAAAAAAAAAAAGAAAAACCTTAGAAACTGCAGTTTCTTACTAGTTTGCCTCAATTTACCCTTTGCAGCGCCTGCAGCAGAAGGACATTCAAACTTGTGGGTTCCTTCTGCCATCCTCAGCCTTTTCACTAAAATTCCAAGCCAGAACAAGACTCTTAGCGTGCAGAAAAACTTATTACTAATCTAAGTGAATTCCTATTTACTACAGAAAGAATATATAGAAAACCCCAAATTATTCCAACATTGTTCAAAACCTTTCCAATGTTGCCCAAAGTTCTTTTCCCAAATTATCCAAAACTCTCAGGTCTTTAGTCCTGTTTTTTTCCAATCCTACTACAGAAAGAAACATTAAAAAAAAGCTCCAATTAATCCAACATTGTCCAAAACCATTCTTAACATTGTCCAAAGTACCCAGATTGGCCAAATTGTCCAAAACCCTCAGTTCTTTAGTCCTGTTAACCTCACCACTTATCCAATCCTTCAGTGTTCATTTACACATGCTCCAAGAGTAGACATCTTTCCTTGGCATGCTCCAGCTCTTCCAAGCTGGCAGTTGAGATTGTAATGCTGTTTTCACCTTGACCTCCTCCAGGTAGTAGAAGAACTACCTGTACAAGAACAAGCAGAGTTCATTTTCTTCTCAGGCCTGGCTCACACGGTGTCTCCGGTAACACCCAAGTCAAACTCAGCAAGACAAACTCCAACACAGAGTTCAAATCTCCAACTTCTTTAGCTTTCAGCAGGCACATTCAGCTTATGCTTACTAAAAACCTTAAGTTACCAGGCTGGGCCAAAGCCTCATGGCCTCATTGCCTTGCCTCCATCTTTCCCCCCAAAATGGCTGACTCCCCTTCTTTGTTCCAACCCCATCTATATACCCTTCCTTCCTGCCAAGAAACTTCTGGGGGTTTGGGGGGCATCCTGTTAGGCAGGTATGCTAATCGAAGTACTACTCAGCTCTCTGCAAAATCTGCACGTCTGTAATAGTAGGAGAGTAGCTAGATCTTTACCAAATGTATGTATCCAACTACTAATGGGGGAAGGGGAGTGGGTAGGCTTCTGTCATCACTATCAGAAGGTTTGTAATGGAAGTTAAGGATGGTGTTTCTCGTCAATGGTCAACCTTTGTGAATTTCACAAGAAAAGAACAATATCTTCTTTTAGTCTCAAGTTTGATTCCACAGCTCATTTTAGACCTTTCAGTCTACAGTCCTGTAGTCTTCTACCTTGTTTACATCCTTGATTTTTTTTTTACATCCTTGAAATTTTAATGATTTTTCCTGATCTCTAATAATCTAGAAGAGACAACGCCAACATACACCTATGCCACCACAGGTATTTTCGTTGCTGTGGAAAGATTGTGTGCTTATAGTTATTTAATTGCCTGAACTGGTAAAGTAACATACTTTTGGCGATTAAATTTCCTGATAGTAAGGTGTGGCAGGCCAAAAGTTCCTGTGCATTTCTAATGAATTCCCTGAGATTGACTGTGTGGTATAATGAGACATTTTCTGCCTCACCATAGAGGAAGAGTTTTAAATGATTCACAGTGTGTCATTCCCTGTATATTTGAATTTTTTATGTAATGAAAAGGAAAGTATGAAAGTTTTTTTTGATATTTTGATTAATAAAATTCTTTGCATTGGGTAATAGATTGATTTGAGTTTCAAATGAGTTTTAGAATGAAATTTTAATATGGCTTTTTTTTATTAAGCAAAAATCTTGAAAGACTCATGAATCTAGTGTATTTTTGATATCCTAGAAGTTATAAAAATCAGTACTTTTGTCTGAAAAGTTTGGGAAAATTTCTAAAATTGCCTTTTGCTATTTCTGGGGTTTTTTTCACTATTTTCTTCTCTCTAGTTTTTGCCTTTTGTGACCTCAAGGTACAGTATAACTTGAGAAAATTTCTAGTATGTAAACACCTTGCCAAAGATTGAGGCTCATGGAATTTATTCTCTGTTTGCTGTCTTAGGTGGCATTTCTCAGTCTGTTTTTTGACAAGAAGGAATGGGAATCTCCCGTATAGGGAGAAAATAAAATACAAAGAACATGTATCTCCATGAATTACCTGCTTAAAGTTAACTCTTCTGAATTACTATTTATGCTATTTTTTAAAAACACATCTCAGTCTGTTCATTTAAGTTTTTTAGTTACCTCCCCACCTCCGGGTAGGGGGTAGGGGTGGAGGTGGAGGGGGGGGGGGTATGCCCTGTGTTCAAAAGTAGTAAAAATGTAAATGCCAACAGTGAGTGGTGATCTGTTAGCAGTTTTCATTAAATGCTCCATATAGGTAAAAGACAGAAAATACACTTCACTAAGGACCTTTTCAAAATGATGATTAATTACTTTTTAAAGGAATTATTCTAGAGATATGCTAAGCTACTCTGCAGTAATTTAAAGTTGGCATCCTGTTAACAGTTCTCCGTCTGCTCCACTGAGGTCAGCCAGCTTCTGTTGGATAACTAGAATCATACAGTTTGAAAGCAAAGCACAAAATGTCATAGTTAAAAATGGTGCTGTCATTATAAATTATGTCACATTTGATGACAGGTCAGAAGGGATACAGGATTTATAAACATAAGTAACCAAAAACATGCTCATTGAACTTTTAGTGTCCACCATTGTCAGGATTGAAGCTACTTTGTCAGAAATTAACGGAATCCAGGACTTTTTGATAATAAGTGAAAAACAGAAAAGTTTTTTGTTGTTTTTTTTTTTCCTGTGAAAAACAGTTCAGTCTCTAGGACACTAGAATGAGGAAAAGAAAGATACTCTACTATGGATAGTAATACCAGTGTCAGTAATTCCAAATTGCAGTCTAGTTAAACATAAAAAAGGGGTGCTGGGAAATTTGGGATGGTGTTAGTAACATATCTAGGGGAGCTAAGGGAGGTGTTATTTTGAATAATTAGTGAATGACCCACCTTTGTCCTTTACACCTACATATAATTGTTGCAGGTGAAAATGTAATTGATAAGTTGAATTACAGTTACATAACTATTGCTCTTCTTTTTCATAGGTGTACTGCATTCTTTATTGTTTTACTGTAGATTGCTAAGGAGTGTGCTTATTTTAATCAGCCTTGTGATTTTTTAGGTTTCCTGCTCCATTCCTTTGCCCTACCCCAACTTCTATTTTATAGAATTACTAGCAGCTTTCAGTACTCAATAGATTGCACAATGTAAAAATCTTCTCTTGAAATTTGATCAATTTGTTGATCTACTAAGCATCCTCACACCTAACAGTTTATGCTGGCATTCTATAGCATTTTCAACATTTTAGGTTCTGTTTAAAAAGATTGTATAAAAGATACACTGCTAATCTAAGCTAAAATATGCAAAATGATAACCATTTCCTTTAACGTTATTTAATTCCTATTTCATATTGGTGGGACGAAATGATATTAATATGTTAGTGTTTCCCTTTTCAACAGGTTGCGTCCAGTTTCTGGGGATGGGGCTGAATTTTCTCTAGTGGGACCATTCTGGCATCTAAGAAGTTACCCATGTCCTACAGAATAGTCTGTGACATCTCTGTGGATGCTGTTGATACTTGCCAAGCATCCAGTTCATTAACTTCCTGTTCTGTCAGTAGCATTTGGGACACTGGTCTCTTATTCTTGCTTTTATATATTGGACCACCAAAAAACTTGGATGGGAATGTGAAATGCATAAATTCTTGAAAGAAAAAGGTAGAGAGAAGTCATCTATTTTTCTCATAGAGTGCTTTGTCATAGAAGTAGGGCACATGTCTTACTATAGCCTTAGCATCCCTCCTATCCTGCTGAAGTTTCAACCTACTATCTTAGCAAGAGAGTGAAATCTCCATTGTCTTTAACTACCTCCCTGCTTCTGAATCACAGCCCAAGTGTCAGAATGGAGAAAATGGTGTTTAGAGCAGGGGGTAAGGAAAAACCATGTTCTTAATGGTGATATCTCCTTGTAATTTTTGCTTTTATTTTGGTAACTTTCTTTCTTCAACTCATAGATGTTGAGAAATAGAAACTAGAGAGACACATTTTTCCTTAGCTCTTACCTTTGTCACATTCTTCCCCAAAGAAAATGAATGTGGAGTCATCAGCTACCTAAATAAGGGAGAAGCTAATGAGGAGAGGAGTCCTGGGAGTACCTGTTGATATTTAAATGAATTTCTTAAAATCACATTATTTTTTGATTTAGCTATTTCTTTATAAGATAATAGAGCACCGTTCAACTAGGATAGAAGTTGAGTCTACTAATGTAGACTTGAATTTAGGTTCTTTTGGTTATTTGCTCTGGGTATATAATGCAACTTTTCTCTGCCAAAATAAACTGTAAAATAGGGGTGACAATAAAATTCTTTGGAAGTCTGAGTATAGGATCTCTTATGACAGAATTTCCTTAAAAACAAAATATGAGCATGTTCACAATTTGCCCTTTGCTCTATTTAACTTCATTTCTAACAACTGTCTATATTTTTCAGCTTTTAATGACTCTAGACAATATTTTTTTATTTCCTTTGAGTTTCAGTTAATTTTTTAATTCAAAGCCAAAATCTCATTAGTCTCTTAGTTCTCATTTTATTATATTGTTGTACGTTAGCTTATGACATCCTATTTTATATGATTGAAATAGGGCAACTCAGAGCTCTGTAGGATTATATAAATCATCTTTCTGTTTATCAAAAGAAAAGATACATAATTTCTTTAAAGGGAAAAAAGTCTTCACAATAACATGACTATTGAATGCTGCAAAACTGTTGACTTATAATGGTTAAAATAGTAAATTTGGGGTTATGTAAATTTGACCCCAACAATTAATTTAAAAAAAAAAACCACCATTTAGTATCCAACCACAAATTATTCATAAAATGAGGAAACCCAGGAACTTTATTATATCTGTCAGGTTATGGGCCCAAGACAGTGACTTTAGTGCCTTTCAGATCATACCAAATGATCACTGATTGCTCTGCCACTGCAAAGAATGATCTTCTCTCTTTAGACTTTGCTTCTGCAGGTATTCATTCCATGCCTACTTACTAAGCACATGCTGTGTATGCAGGTTACTGACTCAGGTTTGTATGAATTTCCTTGGCAGTTGAACATGTAGCCTAGGCCTGCCTTTCACTAAAATACCCAAGTAGTCACAGAAACACTAAAGAACCTTACCACAACAATCGTAATGAAGATGGAAGTCAAGCTCACTGTAGGAATTAGGAATGCTTGGTACTAATTATTAAACAGAATGACCTGGTTAAAGACCTCTCTCACAAATAAGCACATAGCATTTCCAGTTGTCAGTATGTGAAAAGATGTCTTGGGAAACAGGGGAAAGCAATATATAGCTTGTGGCTTTGAAAGGGTGGATCTTAACAAAGAATTTAGAACAGAGTGAAGAAGTTTTTATGCAAGTACTTTTGATTTGTGATAGAAAATATTTTTCCTATTTACTATTGTCTTTGTCTTTACTTGGTCTTAATTCTTGAAACTTCTGCAGAATCCACATACCTATGGATTTAAAATGTAGTTCAGTAATGAGTAAATAAATAGAGGAATAAATAAATAAAATACAGTGTTGTAATTGATAAGATTTTAATTTCACTTTTTAAAACTGTAATGCTTATTCAATCCTTTAAAACAAGACTACATATAGCTTAATACTGCCAGAAAATATTTACCAATTTGAACTAAAATGCTGTGTTGACACAGCTTGTTCCAAACAACTCACTCCATGTTTAAATAAAACAAATGCAATCTCCAAAAAATTGGATAATTGAATCTATTATATTGCATATTTTGACAATTTGCTTAGCATATTCTCAACTCAATGTATTACTATCTATTATCTTTCCAATAGATAATTTGTGATTGACATTAAGGTTTATCTTTAGTTTTTATCTCTCAAGAGTTACTAATAGAAGTCTACTATGTCTGCAAAGCAGGGATGTGAGAAGTGCTGCAGCAGATTACTTGTGTTTGTCATGGGCTCAGCAATAAGTTTGAAAGTAATGTGCCACCAATTCACTAGGGGAAGGAGTTCCTTCTGGCTGAAGGTACATGAGATACACTTATTGATTATGGAAAGCGTCACCAGTAATGAAAGCCCAATTATTTTATGTAACCTTAAATTCTTGTAAATATGCAACTTTAATTTAATCACTTGGAATTTATTTTGCAGCGTATTTAGTAATACTTTAAAGTTACTTAAAACTATTGGATTAAAATATAACAATTACATAACTTTCTGTAATGAGATCTCTATTGCCTTAATTGCTATTGTAGAAACAACAGTTCAGAGAACAAAACTAAAAAAATGTTAAACACCCCCAAAAAAGATTTTGAGGCAGAAGAACCTGTGCCAGAGCATAAATTGACATGTTTGCATTTAAAATCAAACCAGAGGTGTCAAAACCCATCTGTTTAGTCAGGGCTTCTAGTGAGTGATTGGCAACTTTCAGAATTTCTTCTTTTGGATCCTAAACTTTCCCTTTTTCATTTCAAAGTCTACAATAGTTCAGGCAAACATTAAGAATGAACATGAATAACAATGAAGTGAGAATATGACCCACCTTATTGTCTTTAAGACAATTTACTCCTGGAGTCTGGGAACAAAGGAAGCTCAGTCTGTTTCTGAGTGCACATCTGCTGTAAAGCAAAATGTAGTTAATTTCAGTCACTCGTGTTTTGATTCACAGCTGTTATGAAGTAGGGATTCCACTTTTGTCATGTTGGCTACAAATATTTCCTTCTAGCAGATGGGATTCTTCTTTCTGGGGGAGAAAATAAAATTCAAGAGGGTAAATGAGACTAAGTAAGAGCTTGTATAAACTGATGGTTTAGAGTCCCTCTACATGTACCTGAGGTTTTGAGAGCCAGATAGTTTCTTTGATTTTGGATATGGATATAAAATACCACAAGTTGAGTTAAAAGAAACCAGCCTACAAATATTGGAGAAATTTTGGACAACTTGGTTGTTTTTGGATCCTTAAGTTCAAATGTAGAAAGAAAGTTAACATTAAAAGAAAATAGTTTAAGGTCAAAGAGTGAAAATAATTTGTTTTATTTATAAAAACAATGCATATGTACATATATATACACACATGTATGTTTATATATATATATATATAGTGGTAAAGGTATCTGTGTAATAACATAAATTTATTAATATATGTATTTCATGTACAAAACATACAGCAAGTGTGCAGATGAAATATCTGCCTAGACACAGGGTATACTGAAACACATGGTACTTCAACTCCTTTGTATTCCTATATGCCAGATGATGTCTTGTTGGCTCCTCTTCTGCTTCCCACAGGAAGTCTGGAAAGTAGGCATTATTATTTCTACTTTCTGATTAAGGAAACAGAGGTCATACAACTGTGAAAGGGTGTACAAAGGTTTGAGGTAGGCCTGTCTGACTCCAAAATAACAAGCTTTTTCCTGTCCTGTATAAAGCACTGACAGCACTTTGCAGTCAGTGCTTTATACAACAGTTGCCAATTTATATGCTCTAATAAATAAATAGAATATTCAATCCCATGACGGCACCCTCATTATATGTCATGGCTTTCTGTATTCACGGGAGCTCTTCAACAATGACATATTATGCAGAAAACAGCATGTGCCATATCTTTCTTGAACACCAGTGAATGAATCTAGTAGCTGGAAACTGCCATCTTTATTGAGCTCATTTTCAGAAGAAGGATATTTCTATCAATTTCAGGTGCAAGAAAGAGTCTAGTGTTTGTACTCTGAATGTTTAATTATTGGATTTTTTATTGGATTTTTTAAAATATTTTGAGGATTCATAGAGACAGTAAGGTTTTGGGTTTTTGTTTGTTTGTTTGTTTTTTGTTTTTTGTTTTTTTTTTTTTTTGGTGCAGAATATTTTGGAAAAGCCAGCACATATGGTTTATCATACACTGTTACAAAGTTAGGCAAGTCCCCAGGGTAGTAGCAATTAATGGAAAAGCTATAGTCTTGACAAGGAATGTAGTAGAATTTGGCACTTTCCTATGGTTAGTACTATTGATGCAGAACTTATTTATGCTTTAGTTTGTGATGCTTACCTGGAAAACTCACTCTATCCTGCTTTAGCTGCAACTCAGGTATAATACTCCTCTTAAAGCCTCCACAGAAATGGGGAGCAATTCACTGTTTTGAAACATTTTTTGGCAATTGACAACTTAGGTATTTAATTTTTCAAATTATTGGACATGTTCAGCTTGACAAAAATAAGTGATTGCATTTTAGTGTGCAAGAACAGTTCTCTGAGTTTGATTGTATCCAGTGATCAGGAATTCAAACTGTTCTTGTTGAAAGTCTTTCAGACATTCCAGTTCCTCATGTTCTCCCTCCATAGTCCAATACTCCTGTTAGCTCTGAACTTTAGACATTCCGAGTGACCCCATATCTCCTGTGATTTCCAAAAAAATCAACTTTAGTTTGTCCCTCTCATGTCCATCTTCTTTCCCAGCACCATAGCCCTGATTTGTTAGAACATCTTTGTGCATGTGTAGACTTCAGACTAGTAACTGGTGTAACATGGAAGCCTTGGGGGAGATGGACTGTTTGTGATATTTTGGCCATAAACTTTTAATATTGTCATTTATATTTACTGTGAAGAAAGTATACCATGTATTTTTAAATAATTAATAACAAAGAGGATAGTTGCATTACTTAAACATTCCTTTAGTCAAAAATTGGTGTGCCAAGAATCATTCTGATATAATCTCATGTAGGTTTTGAAGATTAGCAGACTGACATAATGTATATGCTCACATGTGAAAGGAGCTGAGTCACAAAGATGAGTCTTTCACATCATAGGTACAGGATTTTGACCCTTACTTGGCTATTTTAACTCCATGAAGTGGAGTTTCCCCTAGTAGTGAGAAGAAATAGAACATGCATATAAAGTGATTTTTTTCTATGCTTTGAGAAAAATGTATTTACCAATGTATGGCACCATAATCTATCACATTAAAGAGAGAACCATCTTTATTGTAACCTTAGGCCAAGAAGAAATGTCACTGAGCCTAACTAGCTCCTTTTGGTAGAAAAAGGAAAACCATAATTCATCAGTGGCTGAATTTGAACATTTTTCCCCCCAGTCATGGCACACATTGAACCAGTATACAAAAATGAAAATCCACCTTGCATTTTTCACTCTCTGACTACATATCTAAACATAGCATCCAAGCTCTCCAAACAACAAAGAATTCCTTTGGTTTCACATAATGTCCCTACAATGATGTGATTTGTTTACTTATTCCTTTCTTTTTAAGTAGTCCCCTAGTTTACATTCTAGTTGAATGCCATTCTCTTTACTACGCTACCCTACCTCTATGTATTCCAGATTTCTAACTTATCTGGTTTAGCACACTCTATTTGAAATTTCTGCAATGATGGGAATGTTCTACATTATTCTATGTATTAGTCAGTGAACTTGTTTGGCTACTGAGTTTTTGAAATTTGTTATTGAAGTTGAAGAATGGAATTTCTAGGTTTGGTTCATTGTAATTTAAATGGCCATATATTACTTGTGCAATCATTTGAACAACAATGATTTGGTTTTGACAACTGAGGTAGTTTTTCACTACAAAATGTGACAAATGATTTGGTTTTGACAACTGAGGTAGTTTTTCACTACAAAATGTGACAAATGAGATCTTAAAAATTTTGAGAATCTCAAGCAATTTTCAAATGTCAGAAAATATGTTCTTTAGCAGTTGGTATTTTACTAATTTTTTAAGGTATTCTAATATTTATAATGAAAGAAAAACAAATGGTGCTCCCCTTTCTGAGATCTTTTTGATGGGTTCTGGACACTCTGAATGATTCCATTATCTCGGAATAAGGCCCATGTAAGCACTCTGTATTTGCCATATTAATAGGCAAGAGTCAAAGTAGTCAGCCAGGAAGCAGTTTTGACTTGATTCAGATTTGCAGAGTACATGCTAATGCACAGCTTGTGGCTGATGTGAAGCATGTGGGAAAAGCCCATGGAGAATTGGTTTTCTTTCATGATTGAATGCTAGTACTTGGTGGAATGTGGAAAAACAGTCTCTTGCTTATACAGGCAAACATCTGTTGTTATCTGAAAAATAATCATTATGATAGAAAGCACACATTTTTTATTTTTTTTTGTCAGATCTGCCAGAATATGTTCTGTGTTAAGATATACATGTTTCATCTGAAAGAATTTAATTGATAATTTAGCACATTAAAAAATGTTGTTAGCAGAAATGGGAGCATATATCTTTTTCTTTACCTCTGTATATCAGTACTGTCCCCAGGAATAAAAGTATAAATCATAATTTTAAAATTTTCTAATAGTAACATTGTAAAAGTAAAAAAAAAATAGGTAAAATTCATTTAATGAAGTTTATGTAAGTCAAATAGCTAATATTTTTAAGTATGTATAGTATGAAAGTTAATGACATATTTCATTTTATAGTATTTTTCTATGATGAGTCTTTGAAATTCAGTGTGTATTTTACACTTTGTGTTATGTTAACTAATCAACCATCAAGTGGTCAATAATGATGGGACTGGTACTAGGTGACAGCACAAATCTAGGTTATTATTTGGAAAATGTGAAACATAGTTTCATGCTTGAAACTGTGAGGGTAACTTGCCCAAGAGGTAAATGAGGAGTTAGCATATACCCAGCAGAGATTATCAGTTCATCTACAACATTACCTGTCATAAATTTAATTTAGTGTGAAACTTTGATTAAGAGGGAAGACAAGATACATAATCTGCAATTATTTAAAGAATATACTTATGGTTTAAAATTCCTCTAAATGCTTTTGGTGCAATTCAAGTTTTTCTTGTCTAGGTTGTGACAACTTCTGAAGGAAAAACAACTGAAAGTTTTGTTATTTTGTCTCTATTCCAACACATTAGTCATAAAATTGACAATTTTCTTGTGAAGTACTTTGAAAAAAATTTACAAATATGGTGTACATCAATCTTTTGTTTTATCTTTATAAAACAAAATATTTCTATCCCAAATAAATTCAACTAGTACATTAAATACTATTTTAAATGCAATTTTACTTTGTTATTTCATAGTTCTGTAAGTTAAACTCAAATTTTGAAAAAGGCAGATTTTGTGTGAGTAAACTGAATAGGACTATTTTCAGCTCTTGTTAGAATAGGCATTTTAGAAATTCTGTTTCTTGCATACTGGATCTGCACAGTTACATGAATGCAGACAGAAATAAAAGTAGCTATCACTCACAAACTATACATTAACTACAAGTAGTTGGTTTAATTGGTACATATTTTTATAAGTTGAATGTTTATGGTTTGGACTGAAAGGTGAAACTTGCTGACTGTTTTGGAATTGTGTAAACTCCCTTATATAAAATCGAGTCTTTAGAGTCTATTGCATTTTAAATACTTGAGAGCTGAGCTTATAAATTTTAAAATCTCTCTGAACCTAATTTTCCTTTAGTGGAATTAGTATAACTGTCACAAAGTTGGGATTCAGTAACTGTGGGTCAAATAAATGGATGCTATAGATAGAATACAGTTAAGATCATTATGAACATTCAAGGTTAGTAATCTATATAATTGACTCAGATTATATGTATATGATATATATGTTATATATATTAAATGTTATACATGACATACATGTTAGCAAACATTCCATATAGGAATATATATATTTAGGAACTATGTAGTATATTAGGAAATATATATTTATCGTATATGTTAGCTATTTTCTTCTTTTCAAATTTCCTATTATATGAAAAAATTTAATAAAAAATTTTAAAAAATTAACTGTGACATGGTTTGAAATGAAATAACCAAAATCTAAATATGTCTATTATTGGCACAGCATGTTAGGTAGTTTCAGCACAATTCTTTCTTTTTTAATGTGAGGTTTACGATATGAAACTACTCTTGGACTTCGTTAGATATATCCATTCTTGGGAAAGCAACCGAATGGTTTCATATCTCAAATGTTACCTTTTCCCCCCTTGACTCACGGGAGAACAAGAATGCAATTAAATTGATTTTAAATCACATTTAGCATTACATATTGATTAGATACAAATGCTCTGAAGCACATGTCACATCGTTCAGCTTCAAAAAGCATCTGCATTGAATCCCAGAAGCTACACAAGCCTTCATTTCTGTTAAGTAATTCAGCCAATGTTATAAGTCATTGTGAGCTACATGGGCCTAGTAAATGTCTTCCAAACCTTATTATTGGAATGCATCCTTCAGTTCTGTTTATTGCCTTGTACTTTATTCTCATTTATATTTTATTACCTGGGAATATAGTCATAGGCTCCTGGAAACATAGCTTTCTTTAAATAAATTGTTTCTGAAGTTTTAAAAATCTTTTAAGTGATGTCTAGGAGCAGACACAGTGTCTGTCAGATTTTCAGATAAGCCAGAGTGAAAATATTTCTCTGAGTGGGCTGTGAGTATCTTCATCTCTCTGCCTTAGTTCTGTCATCTTGGTTCTGGAGTAAATTCCTGGTTGTGTTAGTGGTGGTGAGTCTGGGAGATGGTAGATGGGTAGAAACTGCATGTGTATAAAGCTGGTTCTCTCCCAAATAGTTGCCTTTTCACACCAAGGACCCTCTGGAAATACAACAATAGTAAGTCACTCAGTGAGTGACCATAATTCCAAACCTTTGGGCCTCCCATAGGTTTTGCTTACATATATGTGATTCAGAAGTAGTGTGATTATTAACAGCAGTTCCCAGCTTTTGCAGTCCCTGTGGGAAGAGAATACCTAAACTATTTCATTAGTTTCCTCTTTACATCTTTTATCAATTTCTTTTATATCCATTTGGCACCCTACTAGTCTTCATCATAATCTATTCTCTAATTATAAGATGTGCTCAAATTTCCTCTGCTGTTCACATAATCTGATCGAATCCATCCTCCTTTATGAAGGTCCAGGAGCTTACCATCTTGGGCATGTCTAGTCAGCATTTTTGGTATTTAATGGAGTAAATAGAGCAGCTAGACTGGGTAATTTCAAATGGTATTTTGCCGTTTAATAATTTTGAAATTATAGGTGACTTTTTAACTTCTCTAAAATGGGGCTAATAATAGGATAAACCTCCTATTTACATGATGTGTATGCCAAAGGAATTAAAATGTGTAAAGTGTTTAGCATGGTACCTGGTGCAGAGTAGATGTGTTCACATGCATTCAAGTGCATACATATAATAGAATAATACTTAGTAAATCTTAGGGGATAAAAATAACCTAATAACCCTTGTACTACTTTTTACATCCTTTGTTGGACCTACCCTCTTTTTGTGTATACTTACCATACAGAATTTGTAGGGAAGGGCAGGTACATTCAGGACAATTGTGTCTTGAAAATGTGGCAGAATCATGAGCAACTGAGCAACTACTTTTAGGGTGATTCCTAAAATGTTTGGTGGAGTACATGGTTTTATGCTAAGGAATTGGAAGTGCAAATGAAGCTACCAGGTCTAATAATTCATGATGGGCAGAGGGCTAGAGGTTGGGAATTGTCCCCGAATTTATTCTTTGTCTTCTAAAATATGAACAAGTCATAGTATATGCGCTAAAGAGTTTGGTAGGGGTGACAGATAAGAAGATAGGTAATTAGAATGAAATGTGTAAACTACCAGAAACATAGGCCTCATCGGGCCCAGAATCTACTCATGTAGAAAAGGAAAGGGTAGCCCGGACAATAGCTGAGAGTTGCAGGAAAGTGGAGCCTAGCTAGACCAATGAGTATAGAAAGGCACTCCAGGCAGAATGAAAGAACAGTGTGCACAGAGCCCTGACTATTAAAGTATTTCATGAAATTCAGCATGGTTTGAGCATGTGTAAGTGTGGAGTACAAGAGTTGAGTTGGATAAATAAGTGTGACTTAGACCAAGCAGAGCCTACAATTCCAGTTTAAAGAAGCTTTTGTGGCAATAGAAATCTTTGAAAAAGGAAACACTGGGTCATATGTGTTCTATAAATCTTAGATCTGAATGCCTACGGTCATGAGCAAGACTGGGGGCATGAGCTCCACTTTAAAACACTTACAGCATTGGCTTTCTGTTTCCCACAGCATTCAGAACTGTAATGTGTTTTAGCTAAAAGCCATGTCTATTCTGCACCTGGCTTTTTATGACGGGAAGTAATTGTAACAGGTGTAAACATGATTTTGCATTTCAGTTCAGCAGACATTGAAACTGAGATTGATGTGTTTTCAATCTTTTGCTTTTATAAAGACTAGAACAAACAGCCTTGTTCATACATCTTCTAGGCATTTGTCCAATTATTTCCTTATGATAGATTCTTAGAAATAGGTTTAGTATTTTAGCTTTTGATATATGTGGTCCTAAAATAGTTTAGATATCTGCAATCATGGTAGATGAACAACCACTAGCTCTGTAGTATAATCCAGAAATGAAGTGTGAGTGAGCAGTCACGATGGGCCTGTATGCCTGATCTTTCTCTTTGGACTTCTTGATACCACTGGTTCTCTTTTCTGGTCACAGTAAGACTTGATTGGATGAGTACCTAAGACTGACAGGGTGTTTGTTTATAATGACAAGTGCTATGCTGTAGCAGCAAATGATGAGTGGCCCTAGGGAGTCATCACCACCCACTTGAGAAAGATCCATGAAGGGTTTATGACCCTTTTGAATCCTTATGGGCATCACTGTCTTGACCCTCAGGGAAGCAATTGTCTGGAATATTTGGCTCTGTCAGTCTGAATGATGTGCTTAGAATTCCTTGCAAACCTGGGTGCCTGGTTGTTTGTAAAACACAGAGTGAATTAAGAGCATCTAGAGGTTGAAAGTATTTTATTGCCACATTCTACAGCCAGGTTTGCCAAATATATTGGTGACATCATCAAAGCCTATATCTAATATTGCTTAATATGTCCACCTATAAACTACTAATTGAAAGGAAGAGGTAATCAACTTTTAATTTTGCCTGTACCAAATAAAGTAGGTTTGTATAAGTCTTTCCTTTTTTCTTTTCCTCTTTTCTATAGGAATATCACTTACCATATGTGATATTAAAAAAGTAAAGATTTATAGAAAGATAAGCTCATCTATTGCTTACTGCAAGTCTCATATTCTCAGTTTTCTCAACTGTGTGTTTAGGGGCAGGGGCACCAGAGGAGGTGGAATGTAGCTAGGGCAGAGGGAAGGAAACACTAATGAATATTTTTATTGCCCCACTTTGCTCAGATATCCTATTGATGAAGGGTCGGAAGACAGAGCTGTACTTTCTGCTACTAGTAGCCACCAAAACCCTCCCCAAGCCTTATTATTCAGATTGTTCCTTAATTAAAAATAAATTAGATCTACCTTCCCTGATCATCTGGGCTAGGATTATTCATATAGGTTAAGATTCATTTTTATCGTGGAAGCATATCCTAGTGATCCAGATTTGCTTTTCTGTTAGCTCGTAAAGAGTCTCATTAACATTGTCTAGTGACAGTGTGGATCGCCAAGGACCTCTGGTGAGGAGCAGTTATTTTTTGCACATGGGGAGACTTCTCTTGGCTGTTTTAAGAAGCTAATGGCTAGAGATTCTCAGGTGGAACATAATGGTCACAAAAGCTTCATTAGATGTTAAAATAATAATAAAATAAAATTAAATAAATAAATAAACTAGAAAAACTCCTGTATAAGTAGGTGCAGGAAACATCAATATTGCTCACTGAGCAACTGTTCTTCTAATTTGAAAAGAACAACTATTTGTCATGGTTCTCGTCCTTGAGCTGGCAGTTACCTAATTGAATGCATATGAAATTCAAAAGGCTTTACTAAGGACAGTAATTTTCCTCTGTTGTTTTTAAAGTTGCTAGGATGAAAGAATTACACTGGGTAGATAATGGATGGATACTTCCTTTGTGCTTGGAGGTCCTGAATTGACTAATCATGCCTTGGTTATTCATCAATGTCTTACTTTATAATTTGAAATTAAAGGCAGCCATTTTCATTTAATGCTGACACTAGGGGGACTTGGCTCTGATATATGATCACTGTGACCTGGGTAGGGAAGTTACTCGTACAAAGGAACCCAGCATACATCAAGATAAAGTTGTGACTTGAAATGGGCTACTATGCATCTACAGTGAGCATTCTGATTATTTGCTGTCGTTTTTGTAATCTATGCACAGTGTCTGAAACTAAAGATTTTCATATCTGTATTTATCTAGTATGATTTGTTTTAACCTTCATTCATCTTCTGTTGGTTACTCTGTTACTCCCACTCACTCTCCTGTTTCTATTTATACACTTAAATATTTATTCATTTCTAATCCATGTAAGACAAGGTTTTGGTTAGGAATAACAAACTATAGCTCTTGACCAAATCTGGTCCTTTGACCGTTTTTGGTAAATAAAGATTTATTTGAAGTCCGCCATCCCCTTTCATTTATATATTGTTTAAAGCTATTCTTAAAGGCAGAGATAAATAGTTGCAATAGAGATTGTATGGCTTGCAAAACTTGAAATAGCTACCATCTGAAAACTGAAAACTCCTGGGCTGGTTCCTGGGAATATATTAGAATTTGGGCATCTTCTCTCACCTTCTGTTGGAACAAAGCAGTGAGCAGAACAAGCCCTTTCCTTGTGAAGCCTATCTTGCAGATATAAAAGACAATAAGGAAGATAGGCTATATAGTGGATATTATGTTAAATAGTGGTAAGGAGATAAAGGAAGCCTTAAAAACAGACGAGGAGTGTTGTGAGAGGAGGGTGCTATGTTGCACCGGGAAAGTTGAGACTTCAGTCACAAGACTTGTAGCCTCATTTTCCATTTTTGCTTCCTGAATTTTCTACCTTTTTTCTTTTCTCACATGTATTTTAATATTGCCAGATTTTTTTTTTCAAATTTAAATTTGGGAATGAGAACATTATTTTTTTAATCATTAATGTTCATCAGGGATTAAAAAGCTGGTGAATATATATGGAATTTTCCCTCAGTCTTGGAAAATTCTTTCATTAGAAAGCATTTTCCACATTTTTCAAACAAAGGGAAAATGTGTGTCACAGTGTAAATATGTTTTCTCAAGCTCTATGGCTCTATTTATAAATGATCACTACTACTGTTAGTTCTTGGCAGTGGCATAGAGTTCTGATGAGGAAAACTGTTTATCTTTTCTTTACACAGTATCTAGAATTACTGTGAGATGAAGACATTTGCGTAAGGTTTAGGACATTGTTAAATTTATTATTCGCTATGTATTGATATATAATAAGTTCTATCTTTTGTTTAATTGCTATAAATATCCCCTTATGATATATTTGCAGCCCTGTTTACCTTTGATTATAAAATTTAGGTGGAAGCCTGCCATTATATATGGTTGATGATTGCATACAGTTGAAAACATTTTAAGGATAATTGTATAGTCCAAAATATAAATAGATGCAATAAAAGTGTATCATAACATGAAAATACTATTAAGCTTTTCTTCTTCCTTGTCCCTTCTGTTCCAATAAATGCCCTCCTTCCGGGGAAAGGGACACTGATTCAATTTTATTTTGAAGTGGTCAATATACCTTGACTCTGTATTATAAAGCCATTTTGATTTGGTTTATTACATTTGAGACTTCTTCTACTATTGAAATTTAGCTACATATATACATTAATATTTTATTCACCATCTCTTATTATGTTTAATATTCAATAATAAGATTTGGTGAATAAATAAAAATTTCATTTTTAGCAACAGAATAAATTTAGTAAGGTAACTGCAAAAAAACACAACTCTCAGGGCATTTCTATATGTTAGATTATTGCTCTGTAGTGTTCAATAATTACATATCTAAAAGAACAAATTTAAAACAAAATACTTCTACTAAAAGTAAAATATATTTAAAACATTTCAGACCTTAGTTTGTGCTTACACATATGTAAGGAATCTATTTAAATATATTAAACTAAGTCTAATGCATGTATATGATATATGATTTATCAAAAGTTTCTAGTGACAGTCTAAACTCAATATGAAGCTTATGGGGCTTAATAATAATGATTAAATTTGGAAGTTTCTTTGCCTTCTAAACCCTCCCGGACATTTAACAAAATGCAATAAAATGTAATTATGAAATATGTAGAATGCCTTCATATTTTCACATTTCCAGTATGTGTTTTTCTTTAATACACATACTCTCTCTCTCTCTCTCTCTCTCTCTCTCTATATATATATATATATATATACACATATTTATATGTATATATGAGATACGAAAAATCTACAGTTTGATATTTCAGTCTGTATAAAATTCTGACATGTTGTTTGGTAAGTATTAAGAATGAGAATTAAAGGTACAGATTAATACAGTGGAAATATTCCAGACACCTTTCTATTACCTTTGGTGTGATTCATAAATATCTAGCATACTCTTGACCATCAAACACCTCACTGATACTTTATATTCAGAGGAAACAGGGAAGGCCTCCTTATTTTATCAGATATTTAATCAGCTAAAGGTATTGTCACAGAAATCTTGTTTACTAAAATAGAAAAGAGTGCAATAAGAGCTTGTCAGGGTATAAAGTCATCCTCTCCCCTCCTTGGTTCTTCTGGTCAAAAAAACTTCAGATTGAGACAAGAGAAAATGTCAAAGAGAAGTTTAATAATAATATGTATACCACCTATAAACGTGGGAGAGACCCAGCAGAGACTGAGTAACTTGCCACAAGATTTTAGATGCCATATTAAATATCATAGCTTCCCTAACAGAGATGGACTTTGTAGGAGAAGGGTAAGGTTGGGGAAAGGGACAACTATAGGGGGAAATGGGAAGATCAGTAAGGAGGTTTACCAAGACACAGTAAATAAAAGTAAGTATATTTAAATTCCTGTCTTCTCCAGAGAAGAGTGAAAAGATTAGATCTTTCTCAAAGAGCAAGAGAGATGCCCTAACAAAGAAAAGTTTGCATGTCAGTGTCTTTTTCAAAAGCAACCTCCACCCATCCTCCAGTGCCCCTCCTATGAAATCAACCTTTTGCCAAAGGACATATATTGGAGAGGGAGACTTTTTTCATCCTCCCCCCAATCCCCACCTATTAGTATCAGGAGCTAAGTAAAATAACAAGAATGTTAAAAGTGATTATCTGAAAGGAAGCATCTTTCTGTGGTTCCCTGCCAAAGGTGCTTTCAACTTGTGGCAAGCTATCAGGCCTCAGCTGCCCCCATCAGGCTAACCCTGTTGGGCTGGGTATTTACCCATGTTGGGATGCGTAACTTTGGGTGATTTAATAGTAAGTGTTATACTTTCTGCTCTTATCTCTCTGTGCAGACTAATTTTACTCAGCTTCTTTTACAGCAAGTGTGTTCTTTGTCTTTGTGTACACTGATGTTGACCCTCTTTAGAGCACTCAGGTTTGGGGTTCCAGAGTACCCCTTAGTTGTAAGCTAACAAGACTTCCAGAGAGTATATCCTGGGTAAAGGTAGGACATTTCCATTTGAGTCAACATAATTTAAAGACAAAGTAAGCTGATATAAGAAAATTGACAGCAAATTATATTATAGGTGGAACAGGCTGTGTCCTAAACCTTTAATACTGACTATGTGGAGCAGTTGTTCCAAGTGAGTTCAGTCTCCTGGTGTCGAATCAGGAGACATCCGGGCTGCTGAACTTGTTTCTAGCCTGTAGTCTGACCCAAGGCAAGTCTCATAACCTCTCTCTGAGCTTCATTTCTGCTTTATTTGCTACACTGGCTCTCTAACAAGATAACATATAAGTGTCTTTCCCTTAGGAAATACTCAAAGTCTCCCAGTGGAATTTTTTGTTTTGAAGTGTTTATTCTCTATTATCCCTGTGATTCACAAAGTGAAAATAATAGGAAAATGTAGTTGAACAGTTAGATAGTGGCATTGTATAGGTATCAGTGCTATTTCATGAGCATAAAGCACATTTACGGTTGATGTCCTGGGAGTCCTGGATAGCTTGTACATACAGTCAGGATAGGAGTGGGAGGGGAGGGTACAAAGGGGAGAGGCTTAACTGCTTGGTTTTATGATATTTTATATATTTTGTTTATAGGATTTTTGGAAAGAATTAGAATTGGGGTGAGGGCAAGGGATATTTTTTGTTTCTCTTTACCCCAATTTAAATCTGACCTTATTGTTGAATCTTAAATTTCCTAAGTGTCTCTGTTGCTAGTCTACTAAACTCCTATTCCTTTTATCTAGTTTTTGACATGTTTAGGAATCCTTCTAGTGAAACATTTTATTCCTTTCATAACTTGGGAGTTTTCAGTTTAAGGTATCTTTTTCCTTCTCATATTCTGTAGCTGTTCCAATTTTTGTTTCTGTAATGTGATAATGGAGAGGACAAAAATAGCTCTTCTTGTTCTACCTTCTTTAACAACTGTAAGGATAGCTTCTAGAATTATGGTATCTGTAGTTCTCATAATTATGAGATTTATTAATCCAATATTGTTAGATGGCAAATGATCTAAAACACTGTCAATGGCTCAAAAACTGCCTCAGTGGTTTGAGTCTGACTACCCACAGCCAAAAATGTAAACACCTTGTTTGCAGGAATAAAGAAAAATCAAACACAGCTTATTCTATCCAATTAGGTAGAGAGTGAGGAAGAACAAGCAGAGTAGAGGGATTAATAGACATACTGAGGACCACCAAACCTGTCCACTGTAAGGGATCTGTCAGAAGTGACATAAACACAAAGCATACTCTTATTGTGAAAGAACTTTTATAGGATTTGTGTGCATTGAAAGAGAAGAGAGGAAAGGGTAATGGTTTTTCAGTAAAACACACAAAGTTACAAATCCTCCCATGGGTAAATGCTCAACCAAAAAAGTGTGGCCAAAATTGAAGCCATTGTGGCCCAAAAGTTTGTCACAAGTAAGGCACCTTCTGGCAGGAAACCGAATGAAAGGGGTAGAAGGTACCAAGCAAATGTGAAAGAAAAAGAGCTAAATCAAAATACAAGATTTAAGCTGCCATTTTCAACCTCCCTATGACTCTCAACTATATCCCTTTCAAGTCTCTCTACATGTCTCAATTCTGTCCCAACTTCATGCATTGCTTCCATGTCTCCCAAGTCCCTAGAACAAGTCCAAAGTTGAGAAGAAATTATGTCCTTTTTTCTCATGTCTCTGCTTCACATGTCCCCTTCCTGAGAGAAAGAGAGAGAGAGAGAGAGAGAGAGAGAGAGAGAGAGAGAGACTGACTGACTGACTGACTGACTGACTGACTGACTGACTGATTGACTGACTCTAAGTCTAACAGGGAGCATAATTCTTTCCCTTTTCATGAAAACGGTGTACTGTAACAGAGGGAGAGGGAGAAGATGCAGTAATGGATCCTTGGTATGAATGGAGTTGTAGCTGGAGCCCTGGCCTTTAAGTTCTTTTGTGCAAACTATTACTAAGATCTGCCACCACTGGGGCAACAGGTTGCTATAAAGGCTTGCTTCTAATGAGATTGTGGTCTCCATCCCCTGCCTGAAGGTAAGCCAGCGGGAGGGGGCGGGGGTGCTTTTTTCTGCAGCAGGTCTGTGACACAGGGAGCCCACATGTATCACTCCCTATTAAGATCTCCCCACTCCACCCATTTCCTGCCATTATCGAAACTCAGGATGTCAAGGAGTGTTCAAAGCACAGTCCTACACTGGCTTGTCTCCTCCAGTGTGGCTTGGATGGTGCCAGATGTCAGGGAGCAGAGTTTGGCTATTTAACAATGGAGAGACCATCTGTAAAGTAATAAGGTTAAAGGCAATTGGAGCGCTAGAAATAGCATGCTGAATCGAGAGTTATAGGAGCTGAGTTAATCTAACACCTCTGTTTTCTAGCTGAGTGAACTTGGAAAAGTTAGTGTACTTCTCTAATCTATAGATTTACTGTTAATAAAACAGAAGAATAAGGTAATATTATGTTTGAGTTATCTCTAAGATCAAGGTAATGCTTCTTTTGTTTGTGTTGGCTCAAACGTCAATGTATTTAATATCCAATCTTTCTTGATCACCCTTACCAACTTAATGTGGTGTTACATGTACTGATATCTATGAAAGCAGCTTAACACTGCAGGCATGTTTTCTATCTTAGGTATGTGTAACACCATTGTGATGAACTGGTACCTCAAAACATTTGTTCCAGTTGTAATAAATTCCAGGATCTCTAGAAATACAGGTACTAGGGTTTTACATAGCGAGTAGTTATCATAATGATCTGTAAATGTATAATAATAATAAGATACCAGGCCTATAGTATTTATTTCTGTTGTATATGCCTGAACCATAATGTTCCTAATAAATTTCATGTGTAATTATGACTTGGGATCAGTACTGATGAGCACTGGTGGATACAAGCATATGTTTAAGCATGTGTGCATGCATACATTTACAAACATGCGTATATTTATACATGTGTGTACATATATACATAGGAACACACATGTATTTATATGTAAAGAATCTGAATTTCAACTATCTCCTCATAATTATCAGAGTTCTCCCCTCACTTATTCATTCTATAATCTTGGACTGGTTATTCAATCTTTCAACATTTGATTCCTCATTTTTACAGTGCTAATAATGACACTTTTCTTTCCATCAGGTTACTATCAGAATTAAATGAGATATTGTGTGTCTATTCTTTGCAAGGTGGATAGTAAATAGAAATGCTATGATAACTATTATTTTTGGTTGGGAAGTCCCTGAGAATGAAGAAAGGAGAGGAGCAACATGTTTTGTGTACCTTTGATCACACAGATAACAAGTTAAAAGATCTTTAATAATTCTCACTGAAATTTGAAGCTGTCCATCCTGACCACATTATTAGATGTAGTATATAATTGAACATGCTTTATTCATTAAATTATTAAGTCTGTCATCACTATGATTTGGGTCCTTGGGTCCTTGAGTCATTATTTGTGGATATAAACATTTGGGTGATTTTAAATCACTAGAAAGAATAAAATATTATTATGCTCTTCTATTTCAGTAATTATAATTATTCATCTTTCATGATACACTTTTATATTTTTTAGCAAAAGTTTTGCGGAAGTACATGTCACTTTTTGTTACTTTTGATTAGGTGTTTTTAGGACAATAATTATCATTGTTTTACAAGTCATGTCAATATCTGAAGTTGATAAAAGGAAGATAGTTGCCACTAGCTTCAAATGTAGCATCCAGAATATATAATCTTTCTCTCATACAGTGATTAGAAAAGGCTTAACACATGAATTTAAATCAAAGTAAAAAAAAACATTATTTTTAGTGTACACCTGTTAAATGTCTCTTTATTGAAGACTACTTATGAAGTGATTAAATTTTTAGAAAAAAAAATCTCCTCTCTGGTCAACTATTTTTATCACGTTATTGTTCCTTTTAGATATACTTGTGGCATTTTACATCTTAGTTTGAGGGTGTATCCTGAAAATATTTTGCTAATCACAACCTAATCACAGAAATAGTTGCACCCCCCCACCCCCCTGCACTGCTCCATTTCTGCCCTTCTTTGCCTTAAGTGAGCATGCTTGATTGATTCTTTATTCTTATGCAAGGGTAAAGAAAAATTAATAAATAACAAGAAGTGTGAAATGTGGCTGGATGATTTTCATTGAATTTGAAAAGTTTATTTTAAATGATTTAATTTAAAATATGGATGAGTGGTACCAACAAAAAGTAACTTTAAAGAGACCCTGTGCAGGAGAAATTCAGATATAAGCTGTGTCTTATAACACACTTCCAATCAAGGCAAGAAAAGATAACAAGCTCCTACATTTTTGTGTTAGAGATGAGATGGTGCTCTCTTAAGAGAGTGCATTACCCTCTTCAGTTTTCCTGTTTTTCTTCCTAATACAATACTGCTTTGTGTGGGGTCCAACTTTTCCCCAAACAAATACCCAAAGATGACTGTATTGATCCTTGGTTGAAAAGACCAAAAGTTAGAAACTCAGAACAAGTTAAGGTAATTATAATCCTGTCACTGCTGGAAGGAAACAGCTTCTTACAACTCTGAGAGTTTCCTCAATCATTACTTTATCCATTTGACCTCACTGAGGTTGTGCTGATGTTTGAGTATGGCTTATACTGTCTTTGCCATGGTCTTGTAGGGGAGCAAATGTCTGATTTCATGGGAGGGGCTCTGGAATAGTCTGGCAATATGGCAGCAGAATGAAGAGACTGGGATCACATCTTCCATATGCTAACAACTAGATTATGGCAGAATAGACCCACAAACTCCTGAAAGAGAAATGGATAATCACAGCACACACTAGGAACAACACTAAGAGCTATGGTCTACAGAAAGGGGAACAAACTATGTGAACTGTATTTATAGTAATACTGGGGCAGTGCAACACAGAGGAGGGACTTCCTACTGTTGTGCAAAGCCCCTGATTGAAGGACACATGGGGACCCCTAAGACTCAACACATGCTAGAAAACTGAGGACCCCTAAGACTCAACACAATGCTAGATGAGGGGGTGCACACAGTTGGCTGTACGGGTCTGAAGAATGCAAAGACTGAGATACAGAGCAAGAATTAATGGATTCAACCTGAGACTCTCAGTATAAAATAGGGGACAGAAAATGGTGCAGAGAAAGAAATAGGTTAAATTATCTGGGTCTTCTCAGTAGGTAGGCTGGTACTTGAATTCTAGGCTAGAATATTCATGGGAGGGGCTCTGAAGGTTTTGTGGGATATTTTTGAAAGAGACATTTATATGCAAATTTCCCTCTTCAAGGACTTCTCCCTCACTATAGAAAAGACCTAATCTCTTTCCCTCTTTTCAGTGCAGAAGACAGAACTTAAAACTGCATATCTTTTCTTACTGTGCCTTTCTTGGTGAACTCCCAAACTTACCTTCTCCACTTAACCCCAATTTCCCTTGTCTTAGCTAAGATCTTTAAAATAATATCATCTAGTCATCTCATGAGTAATCAGTTTTGCAGGGTATATAGGAGTTATACATGCTATTATTAAACTTTTTTGACTTTTCCCCCTTATCTGTTTGTCACTTGTTTAATTATCTGCCAGTCTAGAAGAACCAAGGATGATTTTCACTGCACCCACCACTCTTCTATTTGCTCACAAGAAAATTACTTTCTATTCCTACAAACACAGTTCTGCACTTTCCAGAAACTCCCATAGTTCTCTAGTACAACTTTATTATTAAACACTGTATCTGCTTTTTTACTGGCAGCTAGTTATCCAATATATATATATATATATATATATATATATATATATATATATATATATATATATATATATATATATATATATATATATATATATATATATATATATATATATATATATATATATATATATATATATATATATATATATATATATATATATATATATATATATATATATATATATATATATATATATATATATATTACTCTATCACCGAGTCTGCACATTGTTTTGCTTTTTTTTTCCCTGAGAAATATCACCCTGTCAGAATGTATACTTAGATATTGATCAGAATTTGTCAACCCATCCTTCAAACTGTCATAGCTTACCAGTTTGCTCTGCCATACTGTTTGGGAGCAGAGTAAAAGTGTTGGGTAGGTGAGTATGTTGATGAGCATAAGAATAAAGGGCTGAATTAGTTTTAAAAAGAAAACATTGGGGTAGGTTAAATAACACCCCCCAAAATTTCCACTTTGCAATTCCTGTCAGTGTTACCTTGTTTCTTCTTAAAAACAATCATATTAAGAATCTTGACATGAGGGGACTATTTTTTTTAATATAACACCAATTTTTTAATTTTTTTAATTTTTAATTTTTTTTTTTTAATATGACACCAATGTCTGTCTGACTGGTAAGGACTCAACATCAGAGAATAGGAAGTGCTACAGCAGAAAGCAAAAGGTGTAGTGATGTACCTAGAAAGGACCATAGAAGTTGTACAAGACATGGAAGGACAATCTCACTTTAGAACCTCTGGAAGGAACCAGACTAACATCTTGACATTAGTCTAATGAGCCTGAGTTAAAACTTCTAGCTTACAGAACTGTAAATGATAATTTTAAGACATTAATTTATAGTGAGTCATTACAACAGCAATAGGAAATTATATATAGAATATATAAAATTTTTAAAAAACTCAATCAATGGCTTCTGCATTCAGACTGGTCTACAGAAATGCTGACTGGGAGTCTATTGCTTATATCACATGGTCGGGTTTCAGAAGTTTTGGTTTTCACCCTTCTGATGAGGTATATGTGTTGTCATAAGACCTGAGGAATATATAGGCCATTGATAGAATTTACATGACTCATTAATCTGATTCTTTAAGGGTTTTTTAGCAACTGCTTTCTCTCTGTAAAGGATAGTCTCCCTTTTGGGGACCCATATTTTTTCCAATATTTTTAAATACTATTTTCTTCTGATTTCTATTTTGTTATTAATTCAATACTGCATCTTTCAGAGAATAAAATAAGACTATCCTGAATTGAACTTGGAATTCTTCTTCATCTTCTTTTTTTTTTTTTCCTCCAGTTCTTTCCTTTCATATCCAAAAGGAAAAGGCAGAGGCTTTTTTACTCCTTAATGTGTATTTTGGATACTTATTTTTAATATTACTCATGTTCAGAAAATTTGTACACTGTTCTACTGCTGCTTTATATTATGATGTGTTATGATTTTTTCAGATGTATAAAAGTATAAGTGTTCTCTGGCTCCTATAAAACTTTGACTGTTGTGTCTATGTATGTTGTTCCACTGGTGTAGTGATTTGCTAATGGAAAATTATATCATTATTTTAATATTTTATTAGCAATTTTATAAGATTATATCCCATACAAAGTACATTTTGTAGCTTTGTGATAATTAACTATTGCAATATTCCATGCAGTTTTGGTGTGGGTAGGATTCATTGTGTATAGTAGCAATAGAAAACACTAACAAGCAATAGAGTCAAGGGACCATCTGATAAAGAGATTGTTTCATTTTGATAATTGCTGCTTTTCCACATTATGAGTTCCAAAGATTACAAATATCAGTCCCGGGATAAATAGGATCAAAAAGTTATGTATATATTTGTTGTGTGGATGGATTGATTTTCAAAAGCCTTTAACCAGACATTGTTTTGAGAGTCTTTATACATATCTATGATAAAAGGAAATTTAAATTGAGACAAGCTATTTACTTTTTTGAAATATAAATTTGAGTCATTAATTGAATGTAGGAATGTAAGAATATATATTATCCATTTAAAGTTGACAAACTGCTGGCCCTAGAATTTTGTTATTATTAGATTCCTGTGTAATTGTGGTCTATAAATTGTATTGTGAATAAGAATCATTGGGGGTTACTTAGTTAAACATTAGTTCTTAGACACTTTAACCCAGAGATTTTGTTTCAGACTAATATGAATGGACTATGAATCTTTATTTTTAGTAAGCATTACAGATAATTTTAAAAAATCTTCAAGTCATATTCAAAGAAATATTGATCTCTCTGTATACCAATAGTGTGTGCCATAAATTATTTTAGGAAATTCCTTAAAGTCTTTTTAGATCTTTTTAAAAAAATTGGCTGTTTGAAGCACTGTATTGCTATATGTAAGATATGCTGTGCTACGTTATAGAACACTTTTGAAAACAGCTTAGTATTTTTTGAGTGAGACTATGGCAATTGTAAGGTTCTGATTTCACTTAAATATGTGACAATGCAAGTAGTTTCCTTTAGATGTGGCACTAATGCACTTAGCTCATTGTAAGGAAACAGGCAGATATTTTCATAACACATACCATCTGAAAAATAGTGCTTATTGCTAGTAGCTTGATCTGCATACATTGAACCTTTAATAATTTGCATTTTCTGCTTATTCACTAGTCCCAAATGCTTAATGAATAGCCTCTAAGGCTTTAATTTTCAGGCAATCCTAAACTTTATTACTAAAGTTTATCAAGTAATAAACACACTATTGCACTTATACTGTCATGTTTTTATAAAGCAGTTTATAAAAGGTGACATCTGGCAAAGAGGCAGATCTATAAAAATCATGCTGGTGGATGTAGTGTCATTTTTTCTGCCATACTCCCAGAAAGAGTAATATTATTTTGACACACACATACATCCCCACTGTCAAGTTTCTATTTTTATAGTTAGTTTACTGCACATATCCTTAAGCTATACAAAACCTTTGGGCTAATGCAGAAAGTGACATTTTTGCATATTTATTACAATGCTATTTTAGAGCTTGACTTTGACTGATAGGATTTTTTCAAGAAAAGTGTCAGTAGACTCTGCTGAGAACAATACAATTGTGCAGTCAGTCAGGAAAGGTCAAATATGGAAGGGCAAATCATAAATAGCTTAAAGTTATTATTGGCATGATTATTTCTCAGTATTTACTAGACATAGAAACCGGAAAATATACTATGCATAAACATAATCCTGATGATCAGTTACACAAGTAGAGTTGGAGCTAGTACTTTCATTAATATATCCCTACTCTGCAACACAGCAGCTCTATCCCAAGAGAAATTTTTGTATTTGACCACTGAAAGACAATGGTTCATAATGTTCATAATGGTTTTATGAACCACAATGTTCATAATGGTTTTACTTAGAAAACTTCCAGTATAGAAGCTGGAGATCTTCCAGTATAGAAGATAAGCCATTGAAGTATAGAAGAAAACTTCCAGTATAGAAGATAAGCCATTGCTTATCTAATATTCACCTGCTGCTAAATGGATAAAATATGTCACAGATTTATGAAATGGAAAACTTCATAGTGACAAAACACAATCTACTACCGCATGCAGCAACATTAATTAATCTAACAGACAGCTGATGAGTGAAAAAGTTGGTGAATCTCACAGAATGAAAGAAGCTGACTGCTATATGTTGTACAGTATTATAAAATTGAAAAAGTGGCAAAAATATCCCAGGATGATAGACATTAGAATAGGAATTACCTCTATGTGCATGTATGTGTATGTAGTTCCTTGAGGTTATTACCTAGAAAGACACAGACTGAATTTTCTGGAAGCACTGTGTATCAGAATTTGGGCATGTCTATACATGTATGTATGATTATTCCACTGTATATACTGTGTACCTATTGCTGTGTAATAAACCACCCATATTTGCCTGTTTGCATCAGGCAAACATGGGCCATTGCTTATCTTAATTTAATAGTGACTGTAACCTTAGCTGGGACCTCATAATTGTCTGGAAGTTTGTTGGACATTTCTCTCTACCTTGCCACATGTCTGTCTCTTATTTCCTCAAAAAATTGTTGGCCTCAGCCTGGTTGGACTTTTCTCTTTAGTGCAATTTATGGCTTTAAGAGCTAGTATTTTAAGAGAGTAAGTAAAAACACCATTTTATTAACACACAGTAAGTTCTCTTGAATTCTACTCATTAAAACAAAGCAAAACAAAATTCACAGAGCCTGCTGAAATTCAAGAAAGGGAACATAGATCCTCTACCTCTTAATGAAAGGAATGTTTATCTTATTTATACACATGCAGACACAGAGATTATTGAGGTATCTTTAGTTTAAAATACTATGTATGGTTTAGGAGAATAGGTTCATATCTTTTTGTATCTGAATTACATCCTCCAACATATGACACCCACCATCAAAGTAGTCCTTTTATGTAGACAATTGAACCCCTACCCTTTTGTTTCACTACCCTCCTCTCCCACTAATAGACTCAGCTTTGTGAGTCACTCAAGTCTGTTTTAATTTTGTCTCTTTGGTTGTGTTTTTTTCCTCCCTCCATAGTCCACATATGAGTAAAATCACTGGTCTTCAACTCTTTCTGACTTATCTCATTTAACATGATCCCTATCTGTCTATATTATTATGAATGGCAAAATTTCATCTCTTTTTATATTTAAGTAGTATGCCATCAGGTATTTACACATCTTTATCTATATATTGTTTTTATAGCAACTGAACTTTGTGATGAACATAGGAGTGCATATATTCTTTCAAATTATGGTTCTTACATTATTTGAATAAATAAACACAAAGGGTGAAATTGCTAGGTTATGTGATGTCTATTTGAAATATTTTAAGGAACTTACACTGTTTCTCATACAGGCTGATTAATCTACATGCCAGCCTGCAGTGTGCAAGGATTTCTGTTCTCCATACTCACATTCACATTTATTGTTTCTGCTTTGTTTTGTTTGCCTGTTTTTGATATAGGCCATTTTTACTCCTCATTCTCAGGTGTGAGGTAGTACCTCACTATAAAGTGATTTCCCTGATAAGTGAATTCAATATTTTTTTTCACATGCCTGTTGGTCATTTGTATATCTACTTTGGAGAAGTTATCTATTTAACTCTCTTGATTGGGTTATTTTTGTTTGTTTGTTTGTTTTGTTTTGTTTTGTTTTTTGAGTTGTGTGGGTTCCTTTTAGAACTTGGATATTTGTTCCTTGTTAGGTATAGAATATGCAAATGTTTTCTACCACTTGGTAGGTTTTTTTTTTTTAAATGATAGTTTCTTTCATTGTATGAAAACTTTTCAGTTTGATATAGTCCTATTTTTAATGTATATTTTTGCTTTCCTTGAAGTTGGAATCTTATAAAACGTCATTGAAGTCAGTGCTATGAAATGTTTTACCTATATTTTCCTTATTCTTATATGTATGTAATGCATTGCCAGATATATCCAAACATATCCTTAGTCCATTTTTGTGTTTTTTTTTTCTATTATGATGTGAAAGGGTAGTCTAGATTCATTCTTCTGTATATGACTGCTTAGTTTTCCCAATGTCATGTGTTGAATAGACTGCTTCCTCCTATCATAGACTCTTGACTCCTTTGCCATAGATTAACTGTCCATATAAATGTGAATGTGGATTCTCATTTCTGTCCCATAGATCTTGTGTTTATCTTTATTCTAACACCATACTGCTTGTATTACTATAATATTTTAGTACAATTTGAAGTCGGGGTGATGATACCTTCATTCTTATTTTTTTTTTACAAGATTGCTTTGACTATTTGGGATTTGTATGTTTTTATACAATTTCTAGTAATGTTTGCATTTCTTTGAAGAATCCCACCACTGAAGCTTTGATAGGGACTTTATTAAATCAAAGTATTTCTTGGGGTAAAGTGGTCATTTTAACAGTATTAATTCTTCTAATCCATGAGCATGGACATCTTCCTTACTGAAAGGAATGATAAAGATTTATTGACCTTTATTTTACCACATTATATGTATGCAACATCAAATAGAATGTTTTTAACTTAATAAAAGTTACATAACTATTAAACTTTTTTCCTATATTGAAAGCTATTGTAAAAGTTTGTATTTAGTTCTGAGGAAAAAAAAAACAAAAGAAATTCTCCATTTAAAATGGCAGTTTCTACCAGATGAAGCGTCTTTCTGTTTATTTTTGAGGGTGAAAATTCTATTAGTTATTTATTAGGGATTTGGGTTTATTTCATGCAGTTCGGTGAATTTAAATTTTATTTAATCATTCACTGTGTAGTTAATTGTCTGATATCAGATAAGGATTCTTGTACAAGTAAAACCTCTTGTTCCTTTTGACTAGTGGATAATAAATTTTCCCTCTAATAATCAAAGTATGACTTTTTAAAAAGAAAATTTATATCATATTTTTAGTTATCTATAATATATATGTTGCCCAACAAGCCTCTTTGTAAAAATCTTTGTTAAATGAGTAAGCAGGACAGTTATATTTATACAGTAAGACTGTACAATATTGACTAGAAATGTTTATTCAAGCTAGATAACCTGGTGTGAAAACAGAGACTCTTAAACTATTCAGCTTCATTTGAATATGCTACTGATGTAGACAGTTTGAGAAAACAGTGTGTACACACACACACATGCACGCACACACACACACACACACACACTCTGCATTATCAGACGAATAAATAGATCTCACTGCCAGTACACCAAATATTTCTAGCAGAGATAATTACTGCTCCCTCTCCTGAGATAATCTGGGCTAAGAGCTGTACTTCAGCCTGATCTTTAAACAACATACATCTCATTTGAAGAAGTTTTGGGAGCTGGCAGAAAATAAATTTGTGTCTAACTTCAAAGTACATTATATAGTGTCAAGGTTAGCGAAATCTAACCTCATCCTCTCTGATTTTCTTTTTAATTAATTGCAAATGCTATCCTTCTCTGAGTCCCCCGCCCCAGCAGAAAGGATTTATACAGTAATTCCATATGGCCATAATTTCAAGACTCAGCTTCCATTTGTCACTTAAAGAGCTTTGTGGTATATAAAGCCATCAACCCAGCAGCAGAACGGTATCACTTTGTCAAAAGAGAGTTGTTTGCACTTTACGTGACAACCTATTTGTATAACGTGTCAGGGTTTGAACTAAATATACCACATGAAATCTAAGTTATAGATGATGGAATCTGGTTTGTAGCCCTCATCATTCCTGACTAGTGCCCTTTCCCCACTAGTCTTCTAACTCACCCCCAAATGTGGTAGTATGACTGTTTCTGAGGAGACCTTTAATGTAAGCAATGTAAATATTGCATAGTCACTTCAGAAGATGTATAATTCCAAAGAATTTAATGTTGACACATTATTTTTATTTATCTCTGACTTCTGAATATTATGGTATTTATAAAAATGGTTGCCAAGGAAGATGCTAATGTGCAGATCTATATATATAATTTATACAAGATGTAATATCTAAAGTATGTGTATATGTATAGGAATACTTTTCATGTGCCTGTAGTGAGTATAATAGAAACCTGACTCTTAGTTTTGGCTATATTCAAGTCCATGTCCCTCCACTCTTAAATGGCATGACTTTGGACATAGTGAACTATTTTGGTGTGTTTTTTCATTTTTAATTTGAGCACTCTGCAGCTTTATTAATGTACTGGGTCTCATGTGTTGTGCCATGAATACCAGAGTTTCCCAGTATACTCATTGTTATCACAGTTAGTAAATTTTCTCTAAGTTGAGCTGAATATGAACTGATTCCCTATAAATGCATTTTTAAAAATATTTTGGAGATTTAGTTGTTGATATTCAAATTTTGAATGAGAAAACATGTATGGGATCTGCTTCATGTAGATATCCTTCGCAATAAATCATTGTTTATGGTGCATAGTGATTCTGTCATGCTTATCAAAGTTATCCATCGGTCAGTACCTATAGTTTT
Organism: Uropsilus gracilis; assembly: GCA_004024945.1. Classification (NCBI taxonomy): domain Eukaryota; kingdom Metazoa; phylum Chordata; class Mammalia; order Eulipotyphla; family Talpidae; genus Uropsilus; species Uropsilus gracilis. The sequence continues at coordinate 11,125 of PVHY01001936.1, read as the reverse complement.
GATATCATCTTGGAGCCTGTTCAAAATTTGGAATCTCAGATCCCACCACAGGTATTTTTAATCAGAAACTGTATTTTTACTTTTATATTTTTCATATTAAAATTTAAGAAACCTTTTTAGTAGAGTGACTATGAGTTTTCAAATTGGGAGAATTATGTTGTAGTGATTTTTAATTGTAACCTTCAGTAAGATGTACATTATATATATTAACCATCAAAAGAGAGTATATATATATACTCATAAACACAAAGAATTTAAACAGAAATTTCATGAACAATTTATCTTTGCTATATGCTAACTATTCAAATATTTTAATTGTATTCAGTATAACTCACATAAGTCATGGTGCACTAAATTGATTTTATAACAGCTTCTTGAAAACTTTTGTACAATGTAACCTTAGGCACATCATTTTTTCCTGCTTAGGTCTTGTTCTTCACAACTGTAAAAACCTTTGGGTTGACCATTTGATTACAAATGCTTCAACTTCAGTCCAGTAGCTCTTTAAAATAGGAAAATCCACTCCTGGAGCACCTAAAAAGAGGCATGTTTCTTGTGTTGTTTTATTGAGAGAATCTGAATGAAGACATACATGGCTCACAAACCATGGCTCTGGCCCAAAGTGGTAGACAACTCAATGTGAATAATTATGTGATCCTCTTAAACATATGTCATTATTTAAAACAAAAAAGCATGCTTTTAGCTTTTAAAAAAAATTGCATGCCTTTGATAATATGTAACTGAAGCATAATGAACTAAATCTTATTCCTACCTAATGTAAAATCAGAACATTAAGCAATATTTTTCTCCTTCCTTCCTTCCTTCCTTTTTTTCTTTTAAATAGTAACTATACAATAGGAAAATCTGATATCTTAACCAGTGATTATAATTGATTTCACCAATAAAGGGGGCAGGTAGGTTGTGTATCTCCCAACCTTAAGTCCTGAGACTGACATATCACCAGTATGGTTCTAAGTCCAGCAATGCATAACATGAATCTAATCTTCAGAACTCAGCTGAGAAAACCCAAATAAGGAATAGCTTTATTAAAAAACAATAACAACAGCAACAGCAGAAACATACTGTGTCTGATTGGGTGAGGGTAAAAAATATATATATATATATGTATATATATATCATTAAACAGAAAAAAATCAAAGACAGATGTTTGAAATTAAAGAAGGCAAAGACATAGGTGTAATACATAAGTTCTTACACTGTATATTGCACTGGTTGGGGAAAAATACAATGAAGGACATCACAGGGTTAGCTGACACATTTGGGAAACAGAAGACGGTGGGGAATATAAAATTATTGAGCCAATGTCACATTACCAAAGCTCTACTTTGGTATAAAGTCAAAGTTGTACTGTGATAAAAGAGAATAATTCTACTCTTAAGAAATAAAAATTAAACATTTGTTTACATAAACATGTTTATAAACATAAACATTTATTTACAAAATGACAGGAAATATGTAATGTGTGTATAGGGAGAGTACAAATGATAAATAAATGGGAGAAATATTAGCCATAGGTAAATCCTGGGTTATTAATAGATTTTTCTTTTACTAACCCAGGATTATGAACAAGTCTAAAATTAATACCAAATTAATATTAAAAATGTGACTCCTTGTTTACTTTCTCCCCTCTAATTGTGACATTGAAAGTTTCCAATATACATCAAGTGCTTAGGTACTGGAGATATGCCTTTTAAAGGCCATGTTATATTAAAGAGTAAGCTCTAGCTCAGCCCCTACCTTTGTCCATTGGGCACTTTTGCCTGGTTCTCCTTTCCCTGTACCCACCTTGGTCTGGCTTACTGCCCAAATTTGTTATTAAAAAGCTGGTTCCTTTAGTTCTGTTTGTCTGTCTGACTTGGCCTTTGACTGACCTTATCTTCTATCCACTTTTTATCCTACCCTTTGCCTTAATCATTTGATCCCCCACACCACTCTTTTTGAGAAAGCACCACTCTTTTGTTGACCTTGAAAAGCACTTTTTGAACCTCTTAAAAGACATTGTCAAAGAGATACTTAGACGTCAGTAGATGTTTAGATATGCCACAGAATTCATTTAGGTTCTGGCTCTTCTGAAGTCAGAAACATATAAACTACTTTTTAAAAATTAAAAATCTGTGGTCTTTTTCCTGCTGTGGTAAGAGGATTCTGGAGGTGTAAATAAAGGTGGTTATTACTTTCTTGTCTCTTGTGACCTGTGCCCACTTAACTGTGTGTCTGAGCAGTTGCACTCTGTAGTCATTAACTGTCCTTTGAAGATGTGTTTTTGTCTGTAAGGAGGTGTGGTCTTGCTGGTGAGGTAATACTCTTGAATGTCAAACTGAATGGAAGCTAGTGTGATTAAGAGTCTTCAGAAAATTATGATTACTCTTCCTGAAGATGAATGTGGAGTGAAAGGAGCCATGGTGGCTGTGGGAACAATGTGGTCTGGCAGAGATCAGCAGGATGTGTTAACCAGGATCTATAGAAAGGGTCTGTTAATGGCTCTATTGTGAAAAAAAAAAAAAAAAAAAAAAAAAAAGATAATCCAAGAAGGAAACAAGCAACTGAGGTGCAGGATGTCAGATGATTTATTGAAGAGTCAGATGTTAAGGGCTAAGTGGTAAGGAAAGAGGACCTCTTGGACCTCAGGCTGCATTTTCACAAAAAGCTTTAGACTTGTTACCAGAAGGGAAGGAGTGTGTGGGGAACAATAGGAAGAGGAGATACAATAGACAATGAAGAAGACTATGGTTGTTTTGTTGGTGGGTGTGATGTGGTGACATACATTTGAAGAGGTTTGAAACTATACCTGTAAATGATAAATAGTGTGAACAAATGCTATCTCACTAAAAAAATATAAATAGATTCATTTCCAGAATTAGGGAGTTATATGAATGTTCTAGCAAAATGTAAATTGTCCTTTGTCATGGTACCTGAACATTTACCAGCTGTGCACTTTGCATTTTTTGTCATCATTTTATGAGTATTTAATTAGTTACCATTTTATTTATTAGTGTTCAAGCATCTTAAAAACAACAGACTATACTTAGTTGGATCACATATTTAAGGTTCTTCCTTGTTTTTGTAAATACACCAGGAGCCTCAAAATTAGAAGCTTCCAGAGACTGTTCATCTCTTCCCAACCTATTAATAACAGTGTTTCATGTACCGATTGAGGTGGATTTCCTCCTTACCCATCCCTCAAAATAATGGCACGTTATGCACCAATAATAGTTCCAAGATAATAGTTCCAAACTGGCTTGCACTATAAATGAAGTTGGTGTTTAGTTTATTGGTAATTAGTTACTAGCACTTCCCTGACAGAACATAATGGAGCTGTAGAGCTATCACTTAGAAAGGGAAACAACTGTCAATTATCGCCCTAATGAATGCTGTTTAACAGAGGTGAAGGCAGCCCTGCTGGTGAACAACCTTCTGTGCATAGAAAGTGGATCTCTGAAAATTCTATTGCTGTACTGAGAGCAGATTTGTGAGACAACCATTCTTAGGGCCGGATTTCAAAGTGACTTCTGCTGTGGGTAACTGGAATTTTGGAATAATTATTAGAGCTAGAAATTAACTCTTTTCTGTTAATATTTTAGTATGAGTTAACATAAAAAAACTCTAAATACTGAAAAAATATTAAATAGTATGGTAGTGATAACAGTTACTGAGCCCACAAGATCAATGTGTTGAATGGCATTTATCGAGTAATACGTGATAGATCTTATTTTGAATGTTACATATGTATCATCTCTCTTAATTCTTGACACAAATCTGTGTTAAAAGGCAATTTGCAGGACTTATGAAAATACGAAATTAGCCCAGTTCAAGATCTTATTCAGCTCACATTTGGTGAGAGACCATATAAGATAGTAAAATCAGTCCAAATGTAATTTCAGATATGTAGTTGAGAAAATATTAGGTTAGATGAAAAATAATACTGACATGGTGCCCATACTACTCAAATATCTGAGTTGTAATGTAGCTCAGTAAAGACAAAGTCATTCCCACTAGTGGAAACACTGTACTGTAGGCATCCATCCTTCTTGTTTGTGTATTACAAGTTTCAAGTGATTTTTTTGATGCTTTTAAAGTGGGTACTGCTAACATGATTGTTACAGATAAAGACTTTAGCTTAGTGAGGTCAATTTTCTTGCCCAAGGTTATAATAGAATATGGAGCTTGGATTCACGCAAGTTTAACTTCTTGATATGGGTGGCACTATAGTGACAAAGTGAGTTCAGAAAACATATGGCTTTGTTTTCACCTACAATGGGAGTCAAGGTAATCAATGTGTCTTTTTTTCCCCCTTGAAGCTATGTTACTGATAATTTGTAACTCACAATGGCGTCATTAGGCACTGTGTATAGCACACAACACATGACACCTCCTGAGTAAATCTTGGTGGCTGTATTTATTGCTGTTGATTGTCATGATCATGTGCCACCTGCACGAATGAACCTGTGTATGTGTCTTGCAAATAACATTGCCACTTTTTCTATCTTGGTTGGTTGTGGTTGCCTTAAGTATCTGCATACTGCCAACATGTGAGTACCAGGAATCCCCATGGTAAGGAGCCCACTCTCCCTCAAGTTTTATACAGGACCACAACCAGCTTCCCCTGGCCCCAAGAATAGTGCTGGTAAAAATACCTCTTCCTCCTGGGAATACAGTAATGCAGTGTGTCATAAAATATTTTCCCCTGATTATTTTATAACCTGCAAAATTTTAAGGATGCCTGGGTCCATGGTACTCAGAATAAGTATCATTTTTAAAATCCTTTGAGTGTTTATCAGCGCCATACAACACATACCAGAATAGTTTTTCCTCCATGGCAAAATTCTAAGCAGGGCATTCAGTCCTCCCTAATGCTTGCATTCTATAAATGTTAAATGTTTAGAAACTATTTTATAGATATATCACTAGTTTTGAGCAGAAGAGGTGTTGTTGATATATGAGTTTTACCTTTTGTGGGGAAACAACAAAATTCAAAGGTCAGATGACAAAATGTGTAACTGGTGAATTTACTGATATTTAAAATAAGACTTCTCTGTAAGTCATATAGATGATAAAGAAATTAGACTTTTTTGAGCGGGTACTTTACTATATTAGCTCCTTATCTCTGAGATTAGATACTTAGTGAAGTGGCATATTTACATTTAGTTACTCAGGTATATCAGTAATTTCTCTTTATACTTTCATCTTTTATGTATGGATAGAAGGAAGTATTTATGTCAAAAAGAGGGGCAAGTTTCCTTGATTTAGAATTCTTTAAAACTACATAAAAATGACTAGCTTTTCCTTCACAGAATTTGTCAGATTTTATCTTATCACAAAAGAAATGTAGTGTGCAGATCTTATTATTGTGGTTAGGATGAAAGCAAATACACTTATGATCAATTCTCCATGATTTTCTTGTTATTATTGATAAAGCAAACAATTATGCCAGCACTCTTTGAGAGTTGACAAGCACCAGGTATATTTTTAAACATGCCAAATGTGTTTAGTACTCCTCCTACATATTTCCTTAAATTTGTAAAATCATGCAGCATTTTTTTGTTTTATATTTAGAATTCATTGCTTTATAAACTCTATTACCATACTATAACTCACACAAAGAAACTCACTGTTAATTTTCTTCTATATTGATGATGTAATTGTGAAGGTATACTATCAAAGGGTTGAATAATCAGCATTTATTCCTAATTGAAGTAAAGTGGACTGAGGAAAATGAACTGGGAAACTCTAAGTCTAGAAGTATACAGATGCTATCTCAAAAACTCAGGGTTCCCTAAAACTGTTTCTGCAGTTTCTAGTCTTCATGGAAAGACCACAGACTGGGTTAAGTTTTTTCGTTCTTATTTCTATTCCTTATAGTCTTGATATCTTCAAAGAAATTTATTTTCTCTTTCACTCTTAATTTTCTTTTTTCCTTCCTGCTCTTAATTTTCTGAAGCAAAATAAAGTCATAGTGAAATGTTGTAAAATGTATTGATTTAAGGGAGATATGTTTTCTAATCTTAATTTATTGGAAGTTCATTTGATATAAATATTTTTCTCTTTAGTTTTTTTTTTATTTACAGTGGTTATAATAAAAAAACACATAAAATAAAAAGAAAATTAGAAGTTATTAAAATTCTCCTCAACATTTGTGTCTCTTTTACTTCATAACATTGTTAATGCCCAAAACATTTAAATTTTCAAACTTCTCGCAGTAGCATTCCACAGTACAAAGTGTCTGTGTGATTGGGGTGGGAGTTCTTTAGAAAGGAATGAAATTTTGCGTTAATTTTATAGTCATTTAGTGAACAAATTTGTTTTTCCAAAATACAACATTTAAAATTAGCCTTTATGACCTTTATAAACATTCTGAATTAAGATAAGCATTTAAGCAATTCAGTTTCATTAATTTTAATAAAGTTCAATACAAGCCTTAAATTAAAAAAAAGCTATTTTCATAAAGCAGTACATTTTTGCTCCAGCTCAGAATAGTGGATAGGAGTTTAAAAATGATTAAAAATTACTAAGTATCCGTTTAGAATGAGATTTATTTTATGATTGCAGACACCTCCTAAACAAATTGACAGTCAATTGCAATGCATTTTGAGATGTAAAAGCACCATTAATTACTGTTAATGGTACTTCTCTAATGTATGTAAATACATCATCTGTACCCAAGCTCTTGGCAGTTATTTCTTACTTCTTTCAAGACAGTTTAAAGATCTTAATTTATTAATATTCACAGCAAGCAGAAAGATCAACACATTGTTTTGAAGCTCTTGATAAATGGCGATTGGAGACATACTGTGCTTGGGCTGAGAGTAGATATTAGCTTCTTGACAATAACTCATGGACTGACATGAAAAATAACTCAAAAGAGAGACCCAGAATCTAAAATCTTGTTAAGTGTCTCTGAAGCACTTTATTCCAAGATATCTCAGATTTGAACATTTTATTAGTCTCACCCTACCCCTATTTCATTATTTGTCCCCAGCATGCAACATTCAGCTCATGTTCCTGCCATGATAAGCATTATTTTTTATTCACTTTACTGTATATGATTGACAAGAACTTTCCCAAGTTTACATTGGGGGAGAGCACTGTTGCCTATTTATTATGACCTTTTCTCTTTGCCTGAGTTAGAATATTCATGAAGATGTTTTAAAATGCCTTGCGTTGTAAAAGTAATAATAAAGAGAAGCTCCACCCTCAAATCCAAATAAAGGTTGTATCTTAGAGATGTGCAGGGAGACTTTTCACCAGTTTAGATATAAAATGTGACAACCGGAAGAATGACTTGTCAACATCTGAATGCTTCTTAAATGTAACAGATCATGTAGTAGGAAAGGAAAAGCATTTATTTTATTTTATTTTTATCATAGACCTGATTAAAGGCTTTAACTTTCTTTGATAAAATACTGATACCATCAGTTTAGCTTAACAAAGTTAAAAATCTTGAGTACTGATGAAAATTGAAAACTTAGATTCTGATTAGAATTGCTAGGTTTAGTGAATAAGAATACAAAGACGTATTTTCTACTGTAAATTTGAATTTTTTTTAGATAGTGTAAAAGTAATGGTAATGTAAGTTGCACCTTGTGATATGTGGCATAAACTTACAGTGACAGTCTTTCAGTTACTTAAATTTAGGTTCTAACCGTACTTCATATGAAAACTTTAGTCTCATTAATAATGATAAAAAAAAATCAGTGCTTTTCAAGTCTGTCAATGCATTTGATCAGTGTGCATATTGATACAAGTAAAGCCATGTAATGGTACCTGACACTCGTCAGAAATGCAGATACGTGTATTGTTCTTAAGGGTGTGGTCATTTGTTCCGATATTGCAGATATTTTATCTGTTGAAGTCCTGTTACATATCTCTTAAAATGTAAAGGATTATTCCTGATACAACTGGTACAACTTTGGTTCATCCACTAAAGTAGAAGTTGGTCCAAGTAAACTCTTGACTAAAATATTTAAAAGTTGAACACTCAGGGGTGTTCATAGGCATTATCAAAAGCTACAACAGCAAATTTGTCTTTTTGAAAAGAAAGGGACACATTATGCTTATTATTATGCTATGTGACATCTACTCCATAGGATATGTACATAGAGAAAAGACATAAGAGACAAGTATGAGTCAAGGTGCTAATTAAAATTAGTGGTAATTAAAATGAAGATCAGTAATGTGATGGACAAGGGTTCCTATTAAACCAGATGAAAAATTCACCATGATGGTGGTAGATGTTTTATTTAAAAATTTTTGTTACATTTCTAATTGACATCCAACCTTGGTGGGTGTTTTAAATGCAGGACCTGGTTATTAGCTTGTGACTGAGTAAAATACTGATCACCCCTTCTTCGTAGGTCTACTCTGAAAGCTGTGGTAGAAGTCAGATCGATTATGACATTCTAACACATAATATCAAATTTCCCTTTCTTAACAAGCCATGATTTATTTCTCATAATGACAGGACCCACAGTAGTTTTAGTAGTAGTTTCATGACTTTCCATGAATATTTTCCCCAAGGGGTAGCTTATCATGTTAGTCCACTGCATCTTATGACACCTTTATTTCAAGGTTTCAAGATTGGGAAAAGAAAATGAGATATGAACTGTTAAGTAGCATGTGTTACCACTAATCACAGTGGCCAGCACTATCTGCAAGGAGCTTCTGAAACATAGCCTTCCATGTGTCCTGCAATATACAACACATGTGCTGAGAGAAGTCCCAAAAAAGTAGCAATGGCTTACTGCCATGGCAGACATCACTGATTGTGCTGTTCCCTTCTACAAGGTTAGGAAACAACTTTGCTCTTCCTCTCCACTGTGTGGCAGGCAATAGTTGGCAGTCAAAGCTGGCCAAAGAACTGAAACCATCAGTCTTTGCTGCACTGCTCTCAGAAGCCTGTAAAAACATCAATGTGGAAGGAATTTGAATGTCAGCATAGTGATTAAGGTTTTAAAAGTGAAAGGAAATAGTTTCCTTGGATAGTCTCTTCCCCCGGCTTATATATTGATTTGAATTTGCTATCACTCCCAGTTCTCTCCCATTTGGGAGAAGGTAATTTCTAGGTATTCCAGTTATCAATACTAATGATTGTATTTTTAAAATATAGCTACTACTTACCTGGAATTTAAGTTTTTCCTAATTGTATTCCCTTGAAGCAAAAACTATTGGAGGATGTTATTTTATGACAGTGATGGAAAAGGGAAAAGCTTATTAACAAACTTTGCAAAAAGTGTTGAAAATTGTTTTTTGATCCTGGAGTAACACTGATGTCATTAGAGATTTTGAGGGTTTAGGGCAATTTTGTCTGTGCTACTTGATGAGAAATTCATATCAGCCCCAATTTGAACCTGGCCCTTTTGATTAGTTTTCACTTAGGTGAAATTTTCTATTAGGTGACTCTTCTCCCAATCAATTTTGATGAAGGAACAGAGAGTCTCAGAATGTTCTCAAGGTAGGGATATCAGTTAGGAGTTAGTGAAATATAATTCTTGGAAAATGGAGAATGGTGAAGAAAATCTTTTGACATAAGAACTTGAAAATTATCACTACAAAGTGATAACTTTTATTTGTTTCAAACAAAATTGTATAGTTTGTTTTCTTTTGAATAGTTGCTCAGTTCAAGGCACAGTATTAGAACATCACTAACCATTTAATTTATAGTAGGGACATTTTTATAAAATAAAAACTGAGGCATTAGAGAAAAAGAAAAGTATGCCCAAATACATAATTAAATACTTAGCTTTCATTTTTTCAGGATAAAAAGTCACAGATACTAAGGGTTGAAGCTGACCTATTGTAAGAAATATAACAAAAAGTGAAAACTATTGGTTAAATATGTAGAGAGAGGGAGCACATATACTGAAGACTCAGAAATTTAGTCAGAAACTGTTTCTTGTCACTTTCAATGAATGTCAACCTTCTCTTGAACTCTCAATGATTTAAAAAAGAGAGAAAAAGGAAGAGATAGAAAAAGAAATGATCTGTAGTTTTATAAAGCAAAACATAAAACTACCTCATTTAATCCCCATGGCATATTGACCAAAATGGCCTTCAATTAATTTCTAATGAGAACCTTTTGATATTTCTTTTTAAAAAATTACAATAAATATAAAAACTATTAGAGAATCATATCCACTTTTAATACACTTAGTTAACATGGGTATTTTATCATTTCCTGAGACTATTATTTTTTCCTTTTAGAAGGAAATTTATAGGTTTTTGTTGACAGGATCTAAATTTGAATTTATATATTTTTAAATATATGAATGTATTTTCATTGTTGAAATTCAGGCATTATTAAAAAATACCAATTTGTTCCCCATGACAGCCCCAGGCTTATCCCTTAATATTCTCTACTAAGATGGTGTAACTCTTAAAAATAAATTATAAATTATTTGATAACTTTCATGAGGTATTTATTTTTCTAGAACCTAATGGTTGAGGATCATCAGATTCCAAGGAGAATTTATTATACTGTTGTAGCAAGGGTGAACAAATAACTGTAGAACTGTGGGCTGTCTCAAAAGGAAGAATTTGAGAAGGGAAACTCAAGCTTTGGGGCTTGGAACTAAGAGATGATCTTTGTCAAAATATGTCAAATAGGCTCCCCTGGGGCGGGGGTGGAGCATTCCTAGCGGCTAGCCAGAGGGACTGTTGGCACCTCCCACAAACGGCAGGGCTTCTGAAGGGGACTTTTGCTGTAGGTGAGGCTTCTGGGCGCAGATAGAAATCCCAACAAGAATTACAATACTAGATAGAGAGTACAAAAGTAAAGGACAGAACACATAGCCCTGAAACAAAGGGAAGAAATCAAAACCCAAAAACAACCAACCAAAGCAAGAAAACATCCCAGCGCAAAAGGCAGAAATCACTACAGATTAATATTCTTCAACATGCCACTAATACTCGAGCAGTCGTTGCACAATATGTGGAGCAAACCCGAAGAGAAAACACAGGAAGGAAAAAAAATACAAATATTCAAATGAACCCAAAGGGACATAATCCATCTCCAAAGGACAAACAGACTCTAGAAACCAACATAGATGAAATCGAAAAAATGCCCTTTATGTCAGATAAAGAATTTAGACACATAATGATAAAAACAATA